>OX359250.1:22260886-22416925 GCA_947179485.1 Allacma fusca | reverse complement strand
CGCCCTGTAATTTCCTGAGTCTGATTCTTACCCTAATCGGGACCTAAATGATTGACCTTGCTCTTGTTAGAGAATTGCAGATGACATCAGCCTAATTTTTGCTAATGATTTCACAACATGAAACATTGATCCAGTATGGACCAAAGCTGGGCACATATCCTACATTCATGCGTAAATACACGCAGTTTTTTATGTAAGTTCGCACAATTTCCGAATATTTGTATGCAATATACAGTAAAACTTGTATATAGTGGCCGGCTATATAGTGGTTTCCTCCACATTGTGGCCCATGTCAGGTTTCCCCGTCATAAGTCCTATCTTTTAACATTACGTACACCCCGCTTATAATAGTTTTTTATATAGTGGTCCCCTGCCAATTATGGTCGGGGATTTTTGACCATTCGTATAGAAATGCAGGCTTTCAACTCTGCATATAGTGGTCCGAATAAACATTAGTGTAAATTTAAATCGCGCGAAGTTAGACAACTTCAAAAACGTCATGCACATTCCATAACACGCATTTCTTGTGTTGAGGCTTGGAGTGGTGCTTAAGTGTGCTCGGTATGATTGGTTTTCGAAGTTATTTTAAAGGGAATTACAATTATGACGTCTTGGGTAACGGCCCACCAATGTGTACATTTCCTTCAAGAATTTCTCGCAAGGAACAATATTAAAAGTCTAAAGCATTCAAAAATTTGTAAATTACTTTAATAAAGTGTAATTGCTAATAAAATATTGCATACTGAGCAAGCATTAATGCATTAATTGTGCGTGAGAATTATTTAATTTGAAGTACTGTATATAGTGGTTAGGACCACTATATCCGGCACAATGGTCCCTGTTAATAGTGGTCAAATTCTCTTTCCCCTAGAGAAACCACTATAGACAAGTTTTACTGTATGTAGGCTGCATATTTCCACTAAGAATTGTATGATATATGTATGGTATGAATACCGTATGTACGACCTATGAGTATGTGTGTTTAAAAGGCCAGGAGATTTCCCTCCATCTTCCCTCCGGGCTCCATCTGTATTTTTTTGGCACGGTCTGTGTCTATTGGTGTATTTGCATTTATTATTTCCTGCTGCAATGCAAACGTTCGATTTTTAGACGCTTATTAGACTGAAACCTGCGAAACTAGAAATTAATTATTTTAAACTTAACTAATTAACTATAGGTATACACGCGCGTAGCCATGCTTCATCAGTTTTTATAAAGGTTCAGAAAGTTCAACATACACTTTTATAGGCACGTGTACATATATTTATGCATAAATTTATTTATATGTATGATTACATTTCTGGACAAATTTATGTATGGAAAATGTATGCTCTTTGTAAACTATAAAATGTATGTAGGATTTAGGATAGGCAATTATTTTACCCAGCTTTGGTATAGACAGCTATGTGAGAAATTAGTATTAAAAAGGAACAGCGAAATTACATAGTCTCATCCTCCTTAGCAGCTGATTTGCTTGTCGTCTGCCATTACTTATCAGTATCAACCCAGTCCTTAAAGAGTAAAGACTATATATTTAAATTAACATTAAGTTCACTACTGTCACTCCATACTACCACAAACTTGATCTGTATTCCATTCAGTCATTCATTTGTTCAATAATTCATTAAGAAGGAACCAAACTGCTGGTATACATTTCATTTGTCACACTTAAAAAATTTGCCGTAGCAGTTTCCTACAACAAAAGACATACGATGGAAAACTACGAAAGTTCAAAGTAAGATTTACTAATAATTATTTTATTTCTGAAAGAATATTGAATATTGTGGGAAACTAATAAAGATCTACATAGAAAGTTAAAAAAACATCGCTCAACAAAAATAAATAATTAAAGGGGATCTCTCAGAATACATTTATCCTGAAGAGGCAAAATGATCTACCAGCTAGATCATTTTGCCCCTATATGAAAGATATGCAAGCCCGTGGAATTATATTACCATTGGGTATCACAGCGGTACATCTTTAATCAATTATTTATTTTCATTAGAGAAGCCATTTGGGACATCACACACACGGATGTTTACGTGCCGATGCTTTCTATCAGCGAGCTGTCATCAAGTGATCTGAAGATGCACCAACAATGGTAATATTTAACAATTTATTTATAACATTTTAACTAACACTAGCTACTGTTAAACTTTCCCACATTTATTCACTTGAGCAGTACCAAACAAAAATTAACACCCGCGGTTTAGTACATATGTCATTTCCCGTTTGCTAACGGGCATGTTTTAAAATATGAGGGAATTATGATTGGCAACTAGCTGGTTTCTATTATTTATATAAAATTAAATTAAGACGAAACTCCTGGGCATGTAGATTTATATCCGGGCAAAAATTCTAGAAAATTGATTTATATTAATGCCGGTATATTTTGAATTTTGAGGATACTTCGAAGGAAGAGAATAATTTACTTCCTCATGCTGTTCACCGTTGCAGCAGTGTATTCTTGTGCCGTGAGTACGATTTACGTCCTCCCTCAATTGTTCGGGGACAGTGAGGGAGTCAGTAGCGAAGACCATCAGATGGCTGTGAACGACTGGACCGTGTCTACCGGTGGGAGCAAAGAATTCCCAACGACGCAATTAAACGATGTCAATGGACTGATAACACCCTCTGGTTCCAATAATGATAGCGAATCCTATGTCTACTGCGTTTTGTCAGCCAACGAGGAGTACCAAAAATTTACTGATTCATGCAATGCAGCTGTATTCCGTGGAGCGGACGACGGAAACTTGAACCACTATTTCCCAGAAGACTTTAATGCAAATGACATCGTTTATGTCCGGCTACCATCGTCCCAATCAAAGCGATTTGTTCAAGATGTTACTACGACGTTTTTGAGAATTCAAAGTTTGACCTTACAAATTCACAAACTTTGCGACGGGTCGGTGGAGAAGACACAAAATAATTTACCATCAAATGCGACTGATACTGTCTGGGAACAACTGAACTGGCTTCAAATTAATCTTCAAGTTCAAAATGAATGTAACCCAGTGTACGAGATGGTGTCATCCTGGAAAATGCCCAAACTCCAGTTACTATCCTTTGATCGTCCCTACTTCTCCGTTAGTAATCAAGATAGTGTCCGGGCCATTTTGAAAAAGAATTCCAAGATCAAGAGTCTCCGGATCAATCAGGGAGTGTCCTGCGTTCATTGCGACGTATTCAGTGGGATCCGGCTGCCCAAGCTTACCAAAGCGGATATCAGGTGGAAGCAGGAATTTGCGCATGTTTTAAATCAGACCAAGACACTAGTGTCCATGGCCCCTGGGCTAACGGATTTCACATTAAGTTTGGACCTCCCCGTGCCAGAGTTCATATGGATGTCGAAACAGTTGAAGCACTTGAAGAACGCTCAGTTCGGGATTTTCCTCAATAAATCCGAGGGACACCAGTATCACTTAAGTTTATCAACTACCATTGGATTCGAAAAAATTGAAAACCTTACATTGAGGATTTCCGTAGAGCACGCTGAGCCAAATACCATTCCATTAACTATCATGGATTTTCAGTATTTAAATCCCTCATTAAAATGTTTGACAGTGATGACGAAAGGCCCTTATGCTATGAATATAGCCTCCGACTCTAGGAGATTTTGTACTCGAACTCATAAAATTCTTCAGAAGGGTCAATTATTCGAATGCTGTCGGTATTAAGGCTGAAGATTTTAATCGGATTTAATAAAAGTATGTTCAACATTTGAATGTTTAAAATGTATGAGTTTATACAGTTGTTGAATAAATCCGAAAATAAATCCCTTGCTATGGTAAATTGTTACTTGTTACTACGGTGTTTTTATAATTTCTAAGCAAAGTTTCAGAAAAAATCTTTTGGACAAGCCTGAAAGTCTCCTTAATATATTATGAGCTCTTAAGTTCCGCTTATCTAAATAATTAAAAAGATATTGCAAAAATATCTTATATGAAGTACTTTAAATTATTGCTTCAATTATGTATATACATGTACATACATGAAATTATAAAATGAAGTACCTGAAATACTGTACACATAATGAGTTGCCTTTGGTTGACATACTACACAACTATACATAGCTAAATGATTCCCATTAAAAATTAGCTATCTTAGGTAATCTTATACTGTATATACATTTTAGCTTTTCGAAAACTTGGGTAAATTTACAGTTGACAGTAAAGTTTTTTAATAAACAACAAACTTCAAATTGCTTAATCCATTTGATATAATAATTAGATAGCAAAAGTAACTACACACTTGTACAGTATTTGGAAGTCATATCAAAATGTAAATACGGACTCTGACATCCATTGTAGGTGTGTGTCTATGCTACTGGGCTTTCAATTTTTCGTTTGGTCGTGATGTTGATCTGCTTGCTGAACATGGGATAATCACGAATCAGTAATTTGTGAAATTTTGCAATTTTGATGACCAAAAATAGTAATTCGCTATGACAGAAAAACGTCAGATTTAATACCTAATTTTGTGAGATTGTATTTTTGGGTATCAAAGTTTTTTATCACTACGTGTAGTTAAGTTGATTCATCAAATTTAATTGAACTGGAATTTCGAAGGTGTCAAAAAATCTTTTTTGATCCTCTATGCGCTCAGATAAGGAAAACAGCCTTAAAATTATATGGGACAAATTTCTAACAGAATTGCCGGATTATTCCAAAGTAAATTTGATTACGAAATGATGTTTCTAGAAGGAAAGAAAATTAAAATCTTCTTTCCCAACACAAAGGATCCAGAAGAACAACAGAAAAAAGCAATATACAAGCTACCTTGTTAAAACATGCTCTAATTTATATTATGGAGAAACTGGTCGTCCGTTAAAAGTACATACGGAAGAACATGAACGTCATACATTTGAAAAACAAAAATAAATTCGACATGGCATGACATAAATAAGTTATTCACCCACAACATTAAATTTTATGGATTGGGAAAATGTTTCAATTAGAGAGAAAGAACACAATTATAATTTCACGAAAAATAAAAGAAAGAATTAAGTTTCAAAATTCTACACACGAATGGAAGAACGTCAATTAAGGATTTTTACTTAATATCGACTGTAAGCCGATTATTGAAAAGATTATTTAATGATCAATTTTATTTCATTCATTTTTTAGAATAATTTGAACGTTGAATAATTCAAACTTTTGGGGAAAAATTTCATTATTCAAAATCTTCTTTAAAAGTATAACTAGTAAGATTTCCTCACTCGGGATAGTTGCAGGTTGCTACCGAAAGCTTGCAAAATCATATACCCTTGTATTAATAAAATTCTATATAAACCAAAGATATGAGGACTACTAACGTCGACCGGCTAATAACATCGTACCTATAATAGATAAAATATTAGTAAGCAGGCTTCAAATGTTGTGACGCAAATGTTATATGTACATGAGCAAATTGTACAGTATAGGATACGCCGTTTGTTGTTTCTATTTCTACACTAACAAGTTACCCTCGATACATGCCCACTAGGGATCTGAATGAAATTTTGTGTGAGCTTAGGTACTTACCTGGCCTAATGTCCCAGCGAGAACAAAAGTTTGGGCCATCTCGGCCTGGTTTGAGCGGCAAATCGCGCAGAAGTTTTAAATTCTAATTCGTCCAACTTAAATTTTCTAATGTTAAATCCCATAAGAAATTTTCATTTTCTAAAGTCGATGCTATTTTAGATGAATGACACATTTATGACATGCATTCATAATAGTGGTTCTAGTTCAAATACTGACCACTATTGGTAACCAATGGTTTTTTGGCTTCAGGTTAACCAACAGTGATCAATGCTGTTTCTTGACTTCAGATTGATCAATATTTATCAAAGCTAGCTTCTTGACCTTAGATTGACCAATATTAATATTCGTAATCGAAATATGAGAATCCAATAATCATAGCATTACTTCAGGGCGACAGCAAGGGGACGCTCTCTAGCTACACTCGTTTCACGGAAAATTTATGTAGAATAATATTATATAATTATATAATATAATTATATATATAGATAATTATATAATGATACAATCACGATAATCCTATAACTACTGATTCTTATTTTTTTAAAATTTACCCCACCACTAATCCTCCATTCAATCATTTCTTTGTGTTTATTTTGTTATCAAGATTGCTCAGTAAAGGCACTGGCTTCCAGCTTCGGATACCATTGGCAAAGGAAGTCATAACAATAGGTGATTAAACAATAATAGGGGATAGCCAGGTCAATTACTACACTTAAATTTGAATTAGCAGTACTTTATGGAGGCTTCATTTTCATCCAATGTGAAAATTTCGGCTTTGATAAGAGCCAGTGCTCGGCACGGGTATGGGTAATACTCGGGTAAATGGGTAAGGTTACGGGTATGGGTACTACCTGGGTATCAAATTTGTGTACCCGATCAATTCCGGGTACTACCCGGGTACACTTTGGTCGGCTAAAAATTTCAAGTACGGATACAGGTATGGGTACGGGTACACGGATTTCGAAATGGGTGTATACCCACCGGGTACGGGTATAATGAGGTCATTTACTCGTACCCACGACCATTGTACCCAAGTATTTGGATACGTTGAGAATAGAGACATTTTGATGAATTTTATACCATCATGCCGTACGTTGGAAACTTCTGCCCGTATTTTTAGTGTTTCTGAATACACATAGCCCAGTGTTAATACTCCTTTAACATTAAAACATACAGTAAATGTATTTAAGACTGTGTAGCTAAAATATATGCTTTTAGGGAAACAGGTTTTAGGAATTATAGATAAATAAACACAAACGAGGAATAATAACAAAATAGAAGTGGAGAATAGGATTCAGATAAATTTTGTACGGCTGGTAATATTTTGATGAATCTACAAGTATGTAAGTTAATTTAATTTTTAGATAATCAAAAACGCTTCTAGTTTTTCTACTCTTCAATGAAAATATACACCATCAAATACCGCTCTAGCTAGTCAAAATTACACACTAAGCTGTCATACATAATTACACATAACGTACTATGTACTACATTTAGAGAAATCTGGATATAAAGTACCCAAGTACGACTACGGGTACGACACTTAGATACCCGCGTATGGGTACAATTTTCGAGTATTTTCCGGGTACGGATACAATGCGGGGTACAGGTACATGGTTTGAGATTTCATTTCGGGTACGGGTATGAAAAATGTTTCCCTGAATACTCGGATATGGGTAAGGGTATAGATATGAGTATAGGTAGTATAGGTAGATAGAGTATGGGTGTTTAAATATTTGGGTGTGTTATTGGACGACAAATTTAGCTACAAAGATCATGTTGAATATATTCTTAAAAAATTGTCAAAATCTATGGGTTCTTTGATTAGGGTCAAGCGTTACTTAAATGACAGTGCTAAACGTTTATTGATCAATTCCCTGGTTCTCAGTCACATAGATTATTGTATACTCATTTGGAGCAATGCTTGCAAGTCGCGAATTGATCGACTACAGTGTAAATTAGATACTTTCCTTTTGAGATTGCATTCTCGTAATCGTAATGACAAAAATGTTTTAGCTCTGTCTCAACTATATGAACACTATAATATACTGTCTATATCTGAACGTGTCAGATACTATAGATGCAAGTTTATGTATCAACTTGTACACTATGGGAGTAAAATCAACTACGTTAATGGGATGCTTTTGTCAAAACTAACATCAGGTAGGTTGCGATGCCCTGGTACTATTTTACTTTATCATAGTGTTGCTAAATCGGCTATTATTCAAAAGAATATTATGTATGTGTGTGTCAAAGCATGGAATGATCTCCCTACCCTGTGTCGAATGCGTGACTGTGCATATGGAGTATTTGACAAACTCCTAATTAAGCATATTTTGGTTGAAAGAGATGATGTATGTACTTAATAATTTTGTTTAAACTCCTTACGACTTATGCCTGTTTTATGAATGTAACCTTGTATGTATCTGGATGAAGTGACAGTGTCAAGGGTGAAAACCAGTATTTTAATATTGACTCCTTGCGACACTTTAATAAAGATTAATAATAGATAACACATATTGCAATACCCGCACTTCGGGTACGGATACGGGTACGGGTACCGATTTTTCGTACTCGTGCCGAGCACTGATAAGAGCCCCACCGATTACTTTGTCAATAGACCTTAGCCAAGGTAGTCATTTTTCTTTTGATTTTTCTCTATTTCCTTTTCGCCAACTTACTCTTTTCTGTACATAATTAGTCGGGGACTGTGGACGACGGGGGGAACATTTTTGCCAGTTTTACACCTGGGAGGGACGCCCAATTGGATTGTCCCCCTACATTTTAAGTGCGTGAAATAATGTAAGCCTCATATATTCGTGTACATGGAGACATGGAGACATGGAACCTGGAATTATTAAGGTCTGTACCCCAGGGAACGAAAAACAAATACCCATCTCTGGTAATGTATGTAACCCATGAACCTCCATATGCCAAACCCAAAATGCTCGCTTTGCATAACCAGCAGAGCGTCCGTGTTTTACGAACGACCTTAAACAGCAGTATGAAATAATCGCCAGCTTGATTTTAGTTTATCTTGCTAAAATAATAATACAAATAAATTTGTATAAAATATATAGGAATGTATATACTAAATAAATTAGTAATAAATAAACATGCAAAATATGTGTTTATTTTACATATGTATATACGTAATATATTATATATATATATTTATCATATATTATATATACGTAAAAGGTTACGTGCATACATACTTTCATGCAAGGTAATTTTTGGGGCCAACGCGGATCAGCCCGTGGATTAATTATGTATTTTCTCGGCAACATACACGTGCCCTGATTTCATCCTCCTTCTGTTACCATCTCTCTTTTCAGCCATATCGTACTGATTATCCGTGATGAAATGGCATTTTATTTTCTATTTGCTTTTTTTACTGCGCCTGAAGAAGTACAATGCACGAAACTGTCGAGCACAATTTTATCCAGAAATGGTTACCAAATTGTTGAAAATTTATGACCAAAATTTGATGAGCCCTCCCCCTTCTCCTGTGTTTTGCTAACATTACCTTGATTACAACGCTATAAAAAAGTTGTATTCTCGAACTCCTACCTCCTCTTTATTAATTTTACCAAAAACAATATGGGGTGTTTTATGTGCTTCGTGTCCCCTATCACATTTAAGGGACAACAATTCGAAATATGTGATTACATTTAATCACAAACACAACACAACATTTATAATTTTCGAGCAAATTCTTTTCCAGATAATTATTTTAAAGCTAGATTGGCCTAAAACAAGAATAATTATTACGGTGACAGTCTTCAAAAACATGCCGCAAAGCTGAGATTTTTAAGGATTTTGGACATTTCAAATCCTTCTTTCAGGGGAAAATTTTTTCTTAAGTTTGTTTTGACGTGCTGTAGGAAAATTCATTTGCTTTCAGAGGAGCTATCCAACTCTGCTTTGAGAATTCTGGGTGTGACCCGTTAGAACAGAGATCGAGCCAGGTTGGGGAAATTCATCGGGAGCATAGATGCTGAAAAGAGAGTTTCTGGTCTCTCCATTTTTTCAACAACGGTCCGTCATTCAGAAAAATATTCCCAAGCGCCTTGCTAATTTGCAGGGGATTCATCTGACAAGCAAGGTCTTCCGATGTAAACTACAGAACTAAATGAAACTTGGTGGAATTGTAGACACTACTAATAGCGTTCATACAAACCACAAACTTCATGTTAGACGTGTCGTGTCAGCTCACTCCTCTTGGTTCGGGTTGTAAGACTTCTGAAACCTTGATTTTTTTGTGAAAGTTTGACAGGGGGGACTCCCTTGAATGTTTGCATGTTAAATCTCATAAGAGAAATCTATTTTCGCAACGAACAAAATCCAAAATTCAGACAAAGCACTACATATAGCTATACATGCAATGTGTGCAAGGAGCACCAACAGGTTCACATGCTCATTTTGCCAAAAATTGGTGCATTGAAAAGAGTCAAGCCCAGTCCTTGCACAATCTCCCATTAAATTTGGCATTTTGATCATGACCAGAATTCTCACGTAGAGAACTGTTGGATAGCTCTCCTGAAATTCAATCAAATTTCCCACAAAATAGCGTCATAATGATTTTAAAACAAATTTTGAGAATCAACCAATTGAAACCAACAAATTTGACCTTCATAAAAATTCCTGACTTTGCTTCACTTCCCTGACCCTTCTGTATCCAGAGCTTTTGAGCTACAAGGATTAAATAAATTTGGAAACATAAATCTGAAAAAGAATTTGCTTGAAAATGGGGAAATCATATATTTTTCGTAATCGTCCCTTATATGGGCAAGAGGAGACAAAAACCATGAAACACCCTGTACGTGTAGTAAAATGCGATTAATATTTAAATGTACGATAACTGAGGCAATGTTAATATCTTGTTATACAATTATGATGAGACTTGACATAATACTCATTTAAATAATACATATAGTTACATAGAACACCTATTAAAATATCTTAAAATTCTATTTCAAATTTTGAAAGTCCGAATATTTACCCCACAATGAAATGCGTACCTATATCGCGATAAAAAAGGTGACTGCTTCATTAAACCTTGAATGTATTATTGTGCCAGCCTGTGTTATTAAATCGATTTACTATTAAATTTTGAATGAAACCCACCTAGCTAGTTGTACATTCATCAGAATTTGCAAGGATTTAGAATTAATAAATTTATACTGCCATGCAACATATTATAACGAGTATGTTTTGATGCTCATTTGAAGTAAATTTCATGGACCTATCTGATAGGTTTTTATTAAAAATTGTGAGTATGAGGGTTAAACATAGGAAGCAAAAGTTGGGAGAAATTTAATCTCAGAATCAAAAGTAAGGAAGAATAAATTATTCATTCATTCTGTCATATTTTCATGGAAAGGCTTGGTCGTTGTAGAAGTATTTCAAAACACTGGATTGTAGCAAATTTTATGGGAATGCAATAAAATGTGATATAATCAACGTGTGTACATCAAAAATTGTGGCCACAGGAGCTACTGCAACGTGACCCAGTCATTAATAATTTCAAAAAGATTCCATCATTACCAAATTTAAACCGGTCATCACATTTTGCTCTCCCACGGGCTCATTATTTGGTGTGTGATAAAGTTTACATTAATATTAACAATTTGGATTATGCTACACTGTTCTGAAACAGATAGTACGATCACGTCTCTTGAAGTATTAAACCGTGCTTTCACAAATCCTTCATATTATTTTTAAGTTACTAAAATCGCTACGAAAAAACTCGTATTTCATGCAGGCAATTGACCTTATAAACATTTCCTCGCCAGGTTTTTGTTTTAGATCATCTAAAACTATTTCCTCATCTGAAGGATAACATTTTCAGCAAGCATTGTATATTTTTTGCAATTCTATTTACGGGTTTTCATTTTAATTAGCAATATAAGCAATTACGCATACAGTAATTTTATTCGGTTGCAACATATTAGTAAATCAATTTGATTGGATATGAACACATATATCTCACTTGTTTTTCAGCTCCAAAGCTATTTTAATACACGTGTCACTATGAAATCAAATTATATCAATTCAAAACTGATAAGATCAATTGTATAGTGGCATCAGTATTAATACTGCTGGACGTGTGAGGAGAGGGTAAAACGCAAATTAGTTTTGATAAGATCATGAGTTCAAATCATGTCGTTATCCTTCCTTGAATTTAATTTAACCCGAGTGTTTCCAAAGAAATAATCAAAACAAATAAATGCACAAAACAGCAATATTTGTCTCACACCATATGTGAAGAATATATAAGAAAATAGGTGCATTCATAAGCTCCTTCTTCAGTAAATTATTCTTTCAAACTAGCAATCACACCATTTTGGTTCTTTCAATAATGTACGCCAACATACATAGCCCCATTTGCCTCTAGCATAAACAATTATCAACCTCGTCAAGATTGTAGCTTCCGTACGGATTTTTATTTCAGAAGAATTTATTGATTCTACCTTAATCTCAATTCACTACTGTCAATAAAACAAAAATGATAAATTTTCGCTGAAATTTTTAAACGATCACCCACTTCAACTGCCGAGTAACCGATTCAAGATGCATACGTTTTCAATAAATTGGAACTTGAGGAACACAAGATTTTTAACTTGAAATCCCTATCAATGATCCAGTAGAACCAGGAATTGCGTTCATAATTACCGAGAAAAAATTCGAGTATCTACATATTTTGCAATATGAAACATATCAGCTTGATTTTTGATAACGCTTGACCGTCAAAAGGAAGTGCTGATTCTAAACCAGTATAAATAAACAAATATACTTGATGAGGGAGTATTAGTATTACAAAAGGGATGGCGAAAGCACATAGTCTCATAGAACTCCGTAACTGTTTGTATGTTTAACCCTTTTTTAGTAGATATCAGTATTTACGAAGTGCTAGAATTTAGATTTGCTTTAGATTCTGTTAGAAAGCGGATCAGCGATATTTGCTAAACAAACATGAGAACCAGAGCAGGGCTCTGAGACCATTTAACCCTTTTCACTTTCAGTTTTCTAAGAATTATTGTCTGTTCAACAAACGCCTCTGCTGAGACATCTTTCCCTAGCTTTTTTTTTTTTTTTTTAAAATTGATTTTAAACGTAAAGAGCGCAGCGACCAAAATGAATCAATCTGTTGTCTTTACCATACCCGAAGCCCAGTCACTTAATCTGATGGACGCCGATTTAATCAATTTTAATCCTCGGAGCCAGCCGCAGTATATATTCCCGCCTGGTAATATAACTTGGAGATATGTCCAGATTTTTGAAAAATTATTGTTCTTAAGAATATATTATTTATGTAAAAATGTTTCTTTTTATTGCAGGCTCCATACCTCCGAGTCCCGCTTTTCTTCCAAATATGACCCCTCCTGGCTACAGTCCTCCTCAGACCCAGTTTGTATATCCACCAGGAAATATTTTACCAAATTTTAGGCCGGAATGTGCCCCCGGAACTACAACTCAATTTATTCGTTGTGGAAGTAGCAGACAGCATTTACTACAATCTTCAAGCGAAAGTGAACCATCACCCGATATTCCTTGCTCTCCGTTGAATCGGTCAGGCTCGAGTGCCTTCATGCCTACTGGTAATTAATTTAAAATAAAATAAAAAATCTGTAATAGATGGATATTCTTTCATGAATTTGTTTTTGTTGTACAAAATTGACCATTTTTTGATGTCTACTATTTGAATGATTCTGAATTATTGTCTTGAATGATCCTCGGACCGTAGTGTATCTTCTAGAAATAAAAACATGTACTAATGAGAAAAATTATTCTGTTGCTAGGAACTCAACAAGCCAAACCGTTCAAGGAGAGATTGCAGCAAATGAGTATAATTGTGGATCAAGAAATCGAGTCCATTGCTCAGATTCGTACCAATAGAGACCAAGCAAGTTGCAGAATCGTCAGTTCTTTTGAGCAGCTCAACCTAAACACTATCCATGAGATTAAAGGAGCGGACATAACGGAGCTTCTAAAATTTTGCTTGAGAATTCCTTTACAGCATTCTACTCCGACAGTGACTGCAAAACAAGGGAAACAACTGGAGCGATTGAAATCAGCGTTATTCAAGGAATGTGGATTCGCTGTTCGGGTTCAAATGATCCCATTGCTCTGTTACACGCACAAAACCATGATCCTGAACTTACCTCGGAATTCTAATACGAGGAATGCAACATTGGTGGTCCTTTTGAGGGTATGGAATAAGAATCAAAAGGAAATTGTAGTCGATTCCGATGGACGAGTTTACAGAAATTTTCAGGACTGGAATAAGCATAATACTTTGCCACCGGCAACCTTGTTCGGTCCTCTGAGCAAGGGTCAGGTACTTACGAAGCTGAAGACACCATCGTGTCAAGCAACTAAAATAGCTATAAATGCTGTGGACATTATCATCGGCATTGGAGCTGTTACTGCTGGAGTAGCTTGCTTGGTCAGCACTGGAGGATTTGCACTCATTCCCATGAGTCTCCTGGCTGGCGAAATCGCTGCATCGGTGTACATGGGCATTCGTGGGACCATGTCTTTACATGATCGAAGGAGACACCGACCTAAAAGGAGATAGCACATTCACAATATGCTATTATATATAATGAGGAAGACCGTATTTATTTATTGTTCTTAATCTTGTTAGTTTGTAAGACAAGTGCCATATGACCTAATTGTTCAAATATGCTTCAATGATCCCATTACATATATGTAAGTATATGTAAATACTATCTTTTAGTTACTAATACTAGTTGTATAATACTCACTCCAATAATTATGAGGTTTTTATTTATAATTTTATTATACTTCTCACTGATTATTACTCATATATTAAAATATTAAAGGTCAATAAAACTTTTCAGTTATAATTAAATCATATTTCTGTATTTCATCATATTTTGCATTCACCTCAAACTTTAGGAATACGGAATGTGCTTTAGTCCATGGGAAATATCAACTACAAGTGCATTTTAAGGGGCAAAGCGATATTCAACTGTCGTCTTAAGCAAGCATTTAATTGTACATAATTTTCTTCAAATCCAGTCGATGATCTTAGATTACTGTAATCAAATCCATGTTTTGCAGGAAATTGCGGAACTGTTTCCTTCCAATTAGCCTCAGGAAATTACTGCCTCAGCGTTCCTCTTCTCCATATTAATTTCCAATGTTACCCCTAGGAAGCTAGATTAGTTTATTTTGTTGTTTTGGATCAAAATGTGTCAGCGTTAATCCTGGCTTAAACCTGCGGAGGGAAGTAAAAATTCATACTCAATAATAAAATTCTATTAATTTAAAAGGGAAACTAGTAATAAAGGAGCTTAATATCATTTCATAATTTTGACGTAACCTGTGATGTAATAAGTAACTATTTCAAAAACTTGTTCAACTGAATTTTACAAATCTAGATACTTCAAAAAGAAACCGTCAACAGTGTCTGTGTTTAGGGGTAATATTTGCATTTGTCCATGTTCGTAATTACAGCAGCTTAACAGCATTGACAGATAACAATTTCAAATAAAAAGCATGATAGTAGTAAATATGCTTCTGCAATTTTGTGATGTTAAGTATTTCACGGCTTATCATTTCTCGAGAAATGCCTGGTATTCATAAAATAGCTTTGGAGTACGAATTAGATCACTATTTACTTTTGTGTCACTATCAAATTTATTGTCTGCAAGCATTATGTTAACAGTTTGCATTGTCTGTTCAAGATTTATTCTAAAATGATACAGTACAACTTAGAGCATTCATTGGAAATCCGTTTTATAAAAGATACTATCTAGCATTAGCCAAAACCAACGTAAAATTTCAGTAATGAAATGTAATGTCAACATTGCATCCACAAGCAATGGAGATGTAGTACAGGAGCAGTCGAAATTGAAGAAGTGTATTATGACTAAATCAAAGAACTGAAAATGGGTGAAAAATATTTTCATCTTTTACATGAAACGCAAGGGAAATCAAGTACTAATCCCATTGTATTGTAAGGCACCCTTTTTCCTACTTACTTAGAGAGAATTGTCCGTTGCCCTCATTTTGCTGTTTGATTAGAAAGAAATGCTGTTTATTTAAAGGGGCTTTTTCGTTACCATTTTCATGTTGTCACGAATCAAATCTGAGTAATTCGTTAGTATTAAATAAACCGTTACCCTTGTTTTTCCCTTCTTTTCCCTGCCTCTACCTTTTATTAATTTATTCATGTTACAGCTGTTTACCATGTCTTAAATTCTAAAATTAAATAAATAGTTAAGACCATACAGTAAATCAGTCGTATGTGACAGTTCAGAAAGACGTTAAATCGTTGTTAAATGGGCAGGGGGTGAGCTAGCAGTGCTTATAGATTTTGCTGGAAGGTTCTCCCCCAGCTGGCGAATTCTCTAGCCACTGCTAAGGTTAATTTTCGGGACGGGATCGGGACAGTTTCGGGACAAAATGTTTGTTTCCATGCTATTTTAGGATGGAATCGGGGCGAGCTTTTTTGTCTCGAAGATTTCGGGATATGGGACGGAACAATAGATTGGAACAGAAAAATATACCTGAACAGTATACTATTGTTGTAAAAATGAATACGTATGTGAATTGTTCAGTTTACAATTTATCTATATGTGAATACTTTTTTAAAGTAAACTTTCGCTATTATTGGAGGAGCTCTTATAGAGATAGTGGAATTTGGAGCATTTCTTTTAAGACTGGGATTATGATCGGGAACAGTTTCGGGACAAAATTGTTGTCCCTTTGTTATTTCAGGACGGAATCGGGACAAACTTTTTTGTCCTGAGGATTTCGGGACGGAATTGTCTGCGGGACAAAAATAGTATCCCCAGTAGAAACCCTAGCCATTGCAGCGAGAGAAACGAAAATACAATCCTCAACCCTATAATAATTTAACTCAATGTTATGACCGTTCATTGAAAGGGTGAACCCATTGGTATGAATAGAACTCTCAATTCTAAAAATTCTCCTAATATATAACACTAATACTGTAGTTTCCATATCCGTAAACTAAATAAAACTTGTGCCATTAACCTTAATTGTACCCCCATTCTTTAATTTTAAGTTTCCCCTATCCCACGAATCATTTGTCAAGAAATGCAGCGTCCCCTTCTCTAACCTAAAAATCCCCACCTGTCCATAACCTATGGACAACGAAGTCTACTTTACATTACCTAAAAGACCTACCCTGTATTAACATTAACCTCCAGCTCTATTTATCCAACATCTTTAAGGCCTAAAGCTCTTTGCAGGGCTAACACAAAAAGTTCCCCCTTATCCTTAATCTATAAAGTTTTCCCTATCATATACACAAACAGTTTTCTGCTAAACCCAATGCGTAATGCTCCCCTTTATCTATCTTCTTATTATTACAGGGCACTTTCCGTCCGTTTATTTAAAGTTACGCGCGTTCATAGTTCAATGGTCTCATACAACGCCCAAAAGGGGGCATGCCAAGCACTCCTTTTTAATAACGAGCTCTACCTGCCCGTTTATTTAAAGCGCTACTCTTAATATACGCGCGCACGATTTAGGCATACAAGTCTATGACAGGGCTTGATTCGTAAGCCGTTTGGCTTTTAACCCTATACTTCCTAACATTTAATCGCTTACACAGGAACCCAACCTATGGCCGGCTTGGCCACATTTACTGCGCCAAAGCTGGGGCCATTCACATGTTAGCATACATGAACACATAAGTGTTAGGTCATTACCTACCCCAATTTGCAGTCATTAGGATACCGAACCACTAATATGTCACTGTGACTAATTATTGACCGCGGTGATGACCTATGTTGACCGTTGTGAACCCGTTGCTGTTACACTCACACAAATAACATCCAGGGTATGTCGATTGAAAATGCCTTGCAGTATTTGCCCGCCCAGCTGAAATTGCCCAAAATGACTGCCCACATGCCCATTTTTGGGCACGTGGGCAGCTTTTGAAAATGCCCTGATTTTGGGCATTTTGGGCAGGGCAAGTAGGGCATTTTCACAGCCCCAAAATTGGATTACTAGTTTAGATTCAGAATGTCCAAATGTATAGGAGCGTAGCGAAGGACAATTCACAAATGTGAATGCCTGGTTATTAGTAATGATAATTAATGGTTTGTTATTATTAATTGCAGAACCAATTTAATTTCAATACCGTGGGGTGATATAATTTCCATTTCGTATGAAAATCAATTTCATTCATAGCATTATTGATATGCAGAATAAAAATATAATCGACCCTAATTAATGGAAAAATGGCTCGAGTAAAATCCAAAGTGAATCCTTTACACAGGCCCCACAAATATTGCTTTTCGGTTTACGTGTGTAGACAAAACAATCCGGTGGGTGAGGCATTTCCCACGGCCTCAGTAACCATCGAATTCATTTCCGTGGTTATATCAGATTTGTTTCGTTTGATTGTTTTCCCTGAAATTTCATGAAATTGGAAAAGTGAAGGCGGGTGACAATAGTCCAAGACCCAAAGGTCGGTTGGCGTTAGTCCTGCCGGGTTTTATGTTACCCGGGATGGATCATTCATCCGATTGAAGCTAGATCCATCCAGTATGGTGAGAAATTCCCTTTTTTTAAAAATGATTGGAGATTTTGGTTGTATTAGTAAAGGCCCGGGTATCGTGCTACCCGGGCATATCAATAGTAACAGATTTATATAGAAACCGTAATTCGAAATAAAAAAATACATTGATTTGGTACAAATTTGTTATATGACCACACTGGACCGATGTGCCCACACTCAACCGATGTGACCAAAATATCGACCCATGCGAGAAAAGTATGGACCGATAGCCATCGATTATTATCCACAGGTGCTACTAATTTATCGATTCAAATGACATTATCGATCAATGTGACTATAAGTTCAATCGGTCATATTTTTGGTTACATAAGTCCAACTGTAGTTGGCCTCCGATGTCTTGCTTACATCGGTCCAAATTTAGTTCCCGTTTGCTTTGTTTGTAGTTCCAGTCTAAAATAATTGTTCAAATCGGTCAAATATATGGTTACATCGAACAGGTTAAGGTTCGTATCGGTCAGTCAAAATCATGGGTTCACCGGTCAAAAATGGGTTCACTATATACAAAATAATGGTCACAGCGGTCAACATCAGTGTCACTGAAGTCAACATCAAGGTCACATCGCTCTACAATAAATTCACAATGTTTCTCTTTGCCTTGTATAATTCCGTGCAGCTTGCATAAGACAGTGTAGGTAAAGCGTGATGCCTTAGTCTGCAAGGAAATTTCTATTGAAATATGTGATGGGTCCCTGTTGGAAGTATACGGCCATTTACTCAACATAGGAAATGGAGGAAGCAATCCGAAGTTGACCCAGTCATGATTTATTTTTGGCTGATTGGTTTGACCTACAGATTTCAAAATTGGCATCTACCGAGTGAACATATCTATGTTCCAGCACAAAAAATTTCGTAGCTATAGTCACCAAAATTCCTGTTAAATTAAATCTTTAACTTCAAAAAAATCGTTTTCTGGCCACGCTGGCCATACGTTGGGATGTATAGGGTTTCTACAATCACACTACCACCTCTTCAAGTCATTGTCCCTGTGAAGCACAGGGCTTTTACTAGTTATATATAAAACACACTGATCCTAACCATTTTCCAAATAATTACTGCAAGAAGCGTGACGGAAGGTCGCACGTATGTCACCCACATATCATAACAGTAAAGACTACCCTGGTCCCTATACATTTCGATCAGGAACTGCACAATGGTGCAAATGGGCGACCAATGAATTTACCCAGTTTTATGTATAATACCAATTATGTAAATACGAGTAAGTACTACTACTGCACAGCCAGCAATTATTGCTGTCTCAGCGAGCAAATGTAAATAGGGAAGGCAGTAAATAGTTGTGTGCATATTCAATAGATAGCTGCACAGTGCTATGGTCGTTGATACATCTAGAGCGGGCGAATAATTGATCTTACCATCACGTACGCGGACACTATTCACTCTTTCAACGTTTCAACTTAGAAGAGAGGATGTATACATACATAATTTGTAGTAATTAGTATGGTATCCTTTATGTATTTATATGTATTAATTTCATTACGAATATTTTTTTTATATTAATAATAATTGCATAAAGTTTACACAGCTTTTGTGAATTTAATTTAATCTGGTTAAAGTACATACACCTAAACATTTTGGAGAACAAATACTTGAGGTTGGACGGATTCCGAATGGGTTACACAACAATTCGTGATTTTCACTGATTTAATGTTTTAATGCTTGTTGGGCGTCAGATTATCTTCGTACTAATGACATCCGGCATTGCACCCAGGTATTATAATACCCAACACAGGTAAAAACCCGTGTTACTACAATATTTATGAATATCGGGCATTGTATTACCCGGTTACAGTACCCGCCGGATATTTGTGTTAACAGTAAAGCCACATACTATAAGCCTTAAGTGGATTTGCATTTTGTTTGGTTCTGATTGGCCAACACAAACGGCAGTAATCGTCATTTAATCATGCTAACCTAGCCCTGGTAACCTGTTACCCGAATGGGCCCTAAAAATTAATTTAAGCTCCTGGTATTATATGGAACACATTTGCGTCGTCGGTTTTGCCTTAGACAAGTAATAAACAAGTATTTCAGAAATATAGCCTGAGGCGACACTGTTGTGACGTCACAGGGTCATCACGGGACGTCACTTATGGGAATCCTACACTACACGAGGTTACACATGTCTGATCACAACTAAAAATCATCACTGTGATATCGAGAATGATTGCACAACTACGATTAGCAACAAACCAGTCCCACCTCCCACAGTGCTTCAAATGCTACAGCTCCATTTACAATTTCAACCCGCTGACCCCTTGTGATGTATGTTCACACCATTGGTCGTCATGGGTACAAAAAGTTTGTTCCCGTTCCCGTTCCTGTTCCCACTGAATGGGTACTCCCCTTAAGTGTTCCCGTACCCGGACCCGTTCCCGTGATAGTGGGAACAGTATTTTAGGTACACGTTCCCATGAATTTAATAAAAATTCGTTCCCGGACCTGTTCCTGTTCCCGTACCCAGAAATTTAAAATGTTCTGGACCCGTACCCGTTCCCACAGCTAGTGTTGCCGGTCCCGTTCCCGGGTCCAGGTCGTGTTGTACTTAGTTGTGGTAAAAATTATCATTAAAATTTTTTTAACTACCAAACCATTCGTTTTGCAGTTATAAACATACAATGTGCAGGGCGGTTAAACGCATCTCTATAGCAAACAATAGCGTAATAACTAATTGTTTAAATCTTCAGAGATTATATACCGAGTAGAACGAATATCAACACTTTAAAATGCCATACTGGGAAAGGATGCAACAACGAATGGAGCAGTGATGTTGCTTCTCCAACAATAAAAATGAATGTTGACGAGGATTTCAAAACGGTACTTAATATTTAAGATCATTGTTGGCCCATAGATAATTTTCTGCATACACACAATATCTGAAAAATATATGCCAGCACGGATTAGTTTCCCTTTGTTAGTCTTATTTGAAATAACATTAAGAGTAAAACTTACAAAAAAAAAAGAATAAACTAATAATAATTATTTCAATGTTTATTATTTTAAATTTATAGAATTATTCTAGAAAATACCTCAGTTGTACTGAAAAAGGAGTTCTAACATCATTATCTTTAAGGCAAGGATATGTGTGTAGAAATTGCAGGAACAAAAGAATACAATGGAATATGCAAATTGAATTGTTTACATAAATACTATTAAGTCTTCCAAGATCAATTTTGAGTGTGTTCCTAGAAGATGGTAAAAGTACACACTCGAGCCCGGGAACAATAGGTATGGGAACGGGATCATGCGTAGACCGTACCCGTTCCCGATGGGAACGGGAACAAATTGAAAATATCTGTTCCTGTTCCCACTCCTCTTCCTGTTCCCGGTGATTGGGTCCAATTGAGTGTGTTCCCGTTCCCGTACCCAAACTGGCTGGGAACAAAATATTTGTTCCCGTACCCGTTCCTGTACTCGTTCCCGTTCCCATGTACCCGGGTTTTACCCGTTCCCGTGACGACCACTGGTTCACACCATATGGTCCTGACGACATTTTTTCATTTCATGTTTATCTGCCGTATACTTACCCCCATTAGAAATGTACACATGTTAAACTGAAACCTCAAAACCATCACCCCTAGAAATTGGCCCGAGCATCTTTATCAGAATTATAACCAGAAAAATTACTATAACATTTTTCACATTTAAATTGGTTTCAGTGGAATCCATTTTTATTATAAATAGCAAGCTTTCGAACAACAACTGTGTTCATCTTCGGGCTATCTACAACTAAATGCTAAACATCTAAACTAGCTTCATTTTCAATTGTACTAATTTTTTTAAAAATTGAAATATTAAATTATATTACTGTTTTTACAAAAATTATTTTTAAATTGTATAATAATAGCTAAAGAATTATATTCAATTTTGGAATAATTGGTTTCCAAGCATCACTTAATATGTAACCCTTATTGACGTTCATCAAGGGATGTTTGCTTTGCTGAATTAGTAATCCTTCTTTAACTTCTCTTAAAAATGGAGCAGGTTCTTTCAGGATAAACTTAGAATCTTTCCATTCAATTCGATGGTTCAATTTCGTTTTATGAATATGGTTAGCTACAGCAGATTTCTTGTAATTATCTTTTTCTACATGTATTTTGTGTTCATTAATTCTGACTTCTAGAGGTCTTCCAGTTTCTCCAATATATATAGAATTGCATGAACCACAATTTATTTGGTATATTCCTCCCATGTTTAATTCTTCTCGGTCTTTCACAGTATTTAAAAAATTCTTTATTTTGATACCAGGAGTAAATGTAGGTTTCCATTTAAATGTACGGCGGAGGAGATTATAAACTATAACATTGTTTACTATATAATGAAGGCACTACGAGGTGCCGTGATAATTAACTTCCTTTAATGTAAAACGAAACCTATGTTATATCTACCTGTGTTGTAGACAATGTCTTAAAAACACAATAAATCATTCATTCACTAATTGCTGTATGTTATAGTAGAGGTCAGACTGTCGAAATTGATTTCAGCAAAACCATATATTCACATCATAAACACATGATTCCGTGTTTATGTATGCAATCATCGTAGAAATTCCACACAACAAAATTTGTTCGCAAATTCCCCTCACACTGAACCCTTAACACACGTGTAAAAATAATAAATAAACGCCAACATTACAACTACTGTTTACTGTATTTTGTACTTCATTTAAACTCGCACTCATCGTACATTTGCAGCTCATTACTGGAGTCCTTGGTATGTAGTATGTAGGTGAAAAATTTCATTGAAATCGGTCCAGTAGTGCTTGAAATAACCGTGATGTAATTGAAATTTAGAAATTTCAAGAATTTTTTCTCCAAAACTATCCCACTGATTTCAACCAAATAAGAACTCAGCCAAGTGTGGATATTGTTGAAATTATTGGTAAATCATTTAGGAATTAAGGAAATGGACTTGTAAGAATGATTTGTATCATGAATGATTTTGTCATGTATAAAGTATTTATCATGTGTGAATGTCATGAAGTAAAAAGAGGAACTGAAAATGCTAAGTAAGGGATAACACACTTCAAGCAAGAGTTTCAAGAGAGAGGAAACTTGACCGAGGATGCAACCCATTGGACTTCGCTGACACCGCAGATTGACAGTTTTATGACGGTAATAAAACTCTCGGGACTGAAGACTGACTCAAGACCCAAGACCAGCTCAAGTCTATAAATTTAAGTACTATAAGATTTGTAACACAAAATAACTTCATCTTGTTATTTGTTTCTCTACACATTTACATATTATTTAGAACAAGTCAGTGGAAAATATTCCAGAAAAGTTCAGGTATTTTTAATCTTAGCTTATTAACAAGTGACCGAGCGATGACCCTTATTTTATCTTATCTTAAGTTCTGGACAGATTCCCTGCTATGATGTACCCTCGCATTGACGTAAAAACCGCTCAAGTTCTTTGTACTAATATTACTCATGTATTTTTATGACTCGAATAAGAAACCAGTCTCTCTCCAGAAGTACACCTGAAAGCAAGCCAGAATTAGTATTGAAAAATAAACTTTAATTTGTCAATTTATCACACGTCTCAGTTTCCCCAGCCATCATTTTTATCATTATTGCTCAGCACATACTCATATTTGATTTCGACATTTCCACGAACTATTATCTATTACGGTTCTACTGCCCTTACCACCACCGGGCTATACATGGTCCTTCGAGTTTTGTGATTTAACCAGTGAATAGTTTGTGGGTTTTCTGAAATTACCTGTGAGAGAGAGACTCGAAGACACGACAACAGCAATGTCAACTTTAAAAGCAGAACGGGCCGGGCTCAAAGGCAGCTTAACCAAATTCAAGAATAGGTTTGACACCTACGACCCTAACGCAATCGACAGATTCAGGTACGACCATTATAAAGCAAAAATAACTGAAATCTGGACTAAGATGGAAGCGAACCATCAAAACATTCTTGCAACTTTGTCAGCGGACGCAGATATTCAAGCTCAAATGGATGACCAATACAAGTACCAGGACGTATTTGATGAAATGGACGAAGTTTTGATTGACTGTCTACGCAGAATTACCATCAAAGAAAAGGAGGAAACGAGAAAATTACGGGAAGCAGACATTATCAACCAAGCCAATGCTCAAGCTTCAGCCCAAGCCAACAGCCCTTCTGTGAACCCTGCCCTGCCAATTCAAAAGGTAAAGTTACCAGAGCTAAAGCTTCCTAAGTTCAACGGAAATTACGAAGACTGGCTCCACTTTCGGGACCGTTTCAAGAAAGCAGTGCATATGAGGACTGATTTATCGGGAGCCGAAAAACTCCAGTACCTCCTAGCATCCCTTGAAGGTCAAGCAGCTAGCATCCTCCAGTCGGTACCAATCGACGACGGGAATTACGCACCCGCCTGGACAACCTTAGAGACAAAATACGAGCACAAGCGTGAACTGCTGTACAAGTTACATCGTAGATCAACCAGAGGTTAAGGTTCGTAATTCATTTCAAATCCAAGATTTATTAAGCACAACAGATAACACCATGAAGGCTATTCATTTGTTGGGTCAACCAACTGACCAAATTAACGTGCTAATTATTCCCATCGTTATGAGAAAGTTAGACCCTACTGCACGACTTCGCTTTCACCAGAAACTCACTGACAAGGAACTACCGTCCTGGACCACAGTGGTTTCATTTCTGGAGAAAGAAATCGTTGACTTGGCGTCGTCACAAGAGGAAGTACCACTCGTTCAGCATTCCACAAGCGAAGCCAAAAACGATTTCCGGAAGTCAGATAGCCAGCAGCAGTTTTCAAAACCGTACACAACAACCAGGCAAGTCTGCTCATTCTGTAAGTCAGATCATTACAATTTTAAATGCCCCAAATTAAGAGAGACCCCAGATTCGGAAAGAAAGAAATTCGTGGAGAAAGCTAAATTGTGTACCAATTGCCTCAAGACTGGACACTTTTGGAGAAATTGTCCATCCCCAGGAGTATGTAAAGAGTGTAAGGCCAAACATAAGGATTAGCAGATCCCCAATTCTACATTCCCCGAAAAGTGGATTTACTCCTTGCCACTGACATTTACTACAAGCATATCCAGTCCGGACTAATCAAAGGAGGACCATCCCATCCCGTAGCGCAAGAGTCAGCATTCGGTTGGCTTGTTGCAGGCGGAGTGACGGCAGTTTTGAAACCCAAGACTAATTGTTTCAACTTGACCGTCTCGACGTTGGAAGTTGACCTCCAAAGGTTTTGGGAGATTGAAGACTACCACACCACAGAAAACGTTTTCACAACTCAAGAACAAGAATGTGAATCCCTCTACACCGCAACTACAACAAGACTCGCTGATGGATCGTACCAAGTACGATCGCCTTTCAAATCAAATGCAGTCCCACTGGGTAACTCCAAATTTCAAGCCCTCCGGCGATTCCACAACACAGAAGCCCGACTTTCCCGAAATTCCTCTTTAAAACAAGAATACCACAAAGCCATGGCGGCGCTCATAACAGCAGGTCACATGGAGTTGGTACCAGCCCAGGAGCTCAACGTCCCTGATCAAGCCGCGTACTACCTACCACATCATGCTGTGGTCAAGGAAAGCAGTACCACTACAAAGGTCAGAATTGTCTTTGACGCCAGTGCCCGAACTACAACAGGTCAGTCTTTGAACCAAAACCTCTTGGTGGGTCCGGTAATCCAAGACAACCTTGTATCGATCCTCATTCGATGGCGTTATTGGAAGGTCCCATTAACGGCAGATGTGAAGCAAATGTATCTACACATTTGGATACATCCTTCTGACTACAACTACCAACGGCTGCTCTGGAGAAATCAGTCAACGGAGAAAATTCGAGAGTACCGTCTACGAAAAGTAACATTTGGGACATCATCAGCCCCATTCCAAGCAATACGGACATTGCATGAGCTGGCGGAGGACCACATGGATGAGTATCCTTTAGCTGCAAAAGTTCTTCGTAGAGACTTCTATTTCGATGATTGCCTCACCGGGGCCGACAGCGTTGCAGGTGCCCTGCAGCTACAACAGGAATTACTGGATCTCATGAGCAAGGGACAATTTCAGTTAAGAAAGTGGTCATCATCCGAGCCATCAGTTCTTTCTTCTCTTCCCGCAGAGCTACGTGAGACAAAACTTCCACTTTGTCTGGACAATGAGGACACTACCAAGGCACTTGGTCTCATATGGAACCCCAGCTGTGACGAGTTTCGATTTTCAGTCCAGAAGCCTATCACTTCCAAATGGACCAAACGAGCAATTTTGTCAGAAGTAGCAAGGGTGTTTGATCCTCTAGGCTATTTATCTCCGATTACAATTAGAGCAAAAATAATTATTCAAGCTTTATGGAAATGCAATACAGGTTGGGATTCCATACCACCAAAGTCGATTCTTGATGAGTGGTCAAATTATCAGGCTGACATGCAATCGATCGAAAAAGTACGGATACCACGAAGAATTTCCATGGATGATTCCCATTCCTACCAACTCCACGTTTACTCTGACGCATCCGAGAAAGCATAGGGAGCAGCTGTGTACCTCCGGTCAATGTCGTCCCATGGAGTGCAAGTTCGACTGGTTGCAAGTAAAGCAAGAGTTGCCCCACTCAAGTGTCTTTCACTTCCACGGTTGGAACTCTGCGGCGCAGTGACAGCAGCAACATTATTAGAAACGGTCAGCCAGTCCCTTCCCATTCCAATAGAGTTCGTTCGAGGTTGGACAGATTCAACCATAGTACTCGGATGGATAAAAGGAGAACCTCACCGTTTGAAAACTTTTGAGCGAAATCGCGTGGCCAAAATCCAACGCAAAATTGGTCCTGAGAATTGGTTCCACATTCCTGGAGCTGTTAACCCTGCTGATCTTCCCTCAAGAGGAGTGTCAGCAAACGAGCTTTCCTCCAGTCCCATATGGTTCAATGGACCCAAGTATCTACTCAGACCCGAGATCAATCCCATGCCCACATCAATTACTACAAAATCATTTCCCGACGCTGTGGAGCCTCATTTTGAGGTACCCTCAGGAGACGTCTACACCCCTGCCACAGCATTTCCACCACATTCTCTAGCAACAGAACCAACCCCGAGAACAACCGTTATGCTAACGGACTTGATCAAGTTTCCATCCATTCAGCAGCGAATTGAGCAGTACTCAGAGTGGACGAAATTGCTACGACATACGAGCTGGTTGATTCGACTGTGGAGATTCTACACAAAACAAGAAACCTTCAGCAATCCCCATTTAACCCCAATAGAACTAAACCATGCATCCAATAGACTCGTGTGGGCATTGCAGGAAACTTTCTTAGGGAAAGAGAAATCAGCCATACGTCGGAAGATTCCTTTGAGTAAAAAGTCCATGCTACTTTCACTCAACCCATTCCTGGATAGCCACGACCTGGTCAGGGTGGGCGGAAGAATCCGTAATTCTGAGGTCAACTACGACTGTAAGCACCCCATATTACTTCCAAGATGTCATTTAACCATCCTGATTACTCGTTGGTGTCATGTGAGTCAACATCATGGAGGGATAGGCCTAACCCTGGCCCAGATACGAAGACAGTTCTGGATAGTCCGCGGACGAAGCCTGGTGAGAGCCATAATCAGGAACTGCAAGCGTTGTGTCGTACAGAGTGCAGTAACTCCACAGCAACTCATGGCAGATCTACCTTCTCCTCGAGTGACACTATCAAGGCCATTTACACACACAGGTGTAGATTTTGCCGGCCCTGTGGTCATCCGTGACTCCATCGGTAGAAACCCCAGGACACACAAGGCATATATTGCCGTTTTTGTGTGCTTCTGTACAAAGGACATCCATTTGGAGCTAGTGACAACTCTGTCAACGGAATCCTTTTTGGCAGCTTTGAAGCGATTCGTGTCTAGGCGAGGTCTCCCTAAGGTAATTCAAAGCGACAACGGCTCTAACTTCATTGGAGCCAAACGAGAGTTGACGGAGTTCATGGGGTTTGTACAAACCGAAAAGGTCCAGAGTGAAATTATCCGATCTCTTGCCAACGACGGTGTTGAGTGGGTCCTCAATCCTCCAGCAGCCCCACACATGGGTGGCCTGTGGGAAGCTGCGGTCAAATCGACGAAGTACCACCTGCAGCGGGTAGTTGGTCTCACACCGTTGAACTTAGAGGAGTTCGACACACTATTGAAGGAGATCGAAGCGTGTCTCAATTCGAGACCTTTATGCCCAGTAACCAACGATCCGGAAGATCTGGAGGTTCTGACCCCTGGTCATTTCCTCATTGGATCGTCTCTAAAAGCAATCCCGGAATATGACTTGACTCATCTGAAGGTCAACACGCTTTCCCGCTGGCAGCGTCAAACTCAGCTTAAACAACGGTTTTGGCAAAGGTGGCACGAAGAGTACCTTCAACAGTTGCAGCGACGGACCAAGTGGAAGGTCATAAAGGACAGCATCAAAATTGGCGACCTGGTGGTGCTACGTGAAGAGAATTTACCTCCCCAGAAGTGGAAGATGGCACGAGTGACAGCAGTTCACCCGAATCCGACTGAGGACAATGTTATAAGGACAGTAACAGTCAAAACTTCAGAGGGTTCCTACAAGCGGCCCATTACAAAGTTGGTTCTCATCCCAACCAGACCTGAGAGCGAAGATTGAACAAGGAGATTCCAGTAGCCAAGTTACTACTAAAGTTTCTATGTGACAAAGAATGCATTTTGTGTTCCTCGTTTTACAGTTTAGTTTTTCCTCATTATGTAATCATCTTGTATTTTTAAAACATATTTGGCATTATATTTTGGTGGGCGGAATGTTTCTCTACACATTTATATATTATTTAGAACAAGTCAGTGGAAAATATTCCAGAAAAGTTCAGGTATATTTAATCTTAGCTTATTAACAAGTGACCGAGCGATGACCCTTATTTTATCTTATCTTAAGTTCTGGACAGATTCCCTGCTATGATGTACCCTCGCATTGACGTAAAAACCGCTCAAGTTCTTTGTACTAATATTACTCATGTATTTTTATGACTCGAATAAGAAACCAGTCTCTCTCCAGAAGTACACCTGAAAGCAAGCCAGAATTAGTATTGAAAAATAAACTTTAATTTGTCAATTTATCACACGTCTCAGTTTCCCCAGCCATCATTTTTATCATTATTGCTCAGCACATACTCATATTTGATTTCGACATTTCCACGAACTATTATCTATTACGGTTCTACTGCCCTTACCACCACCGGGCTATACATTATTTAGATGCTAAATTCATTTTGATGTAAACTTGGACTACTTAAAATGTTATAAGAACCGCGACTTTTGACAGATCAATAAGACTTAAACAGATCAATTGATTATTATTCAGAGGAATAAAGAGATTATAGAACATAATCATTATTCTCAATAATAAGTAATGCCTAGAAAAAATTTCGACGGAACTGGTCTAGGATTGAATCTGAAATTAGGCCTATAATTAAATAATGGTTTCAACTCAGGCTCAAATCTAAAATCTTTCCTGAATCTAAAATCAGAATCTAAATTACGGCTTGTAACTGAAATCGGGTTTGTATCAAAATTCAGACTTTATGTACATTCAGACTGGAATCAAGATGCAGACATGAATCCAAACTGAGGCTTTATGTACAATCAGACTGGAAACAAAAATATATTATACAATTTCAGGCTTGAATCCAAAATCAGGAGGGATTCAGCCCTTCAGGGCTGAGGAATTCAGGCTCGAATGGGAATTCAGGCTCGAATGGGAATTCAGGCTCGAATGGGAATTCAGGCTCGAATGGGAATTCAGTCTCGAATGGGAATTCAGGCTCGAATGGGAATTCAGGCTCGAATAGGAATTCAGGCTCGAATGGGAATTCAGGCTCGAATAGGAATTCAGGCTCGAATGGGAATTCAGGCTCGAATAGGAATTCAGGCTCGAATGGGAATTCAGGCTCGAATAGGAATTCAGGCTCGAATGGGAATTCAGGCTCGAATAGGAATTCAGGCTCGAATGGGAATTCAGGCTCGAATAGGAATTCAGGCTTGAATCTAAACGAAGGTTTCTATCCAAATTAAGCCTTACTCTACATTTAGGCTTGAATACAAAATCAGGCTTAAAACTGAATTCAAGCTTGAATCCAAATGCCGGCTTCTATAAAAATTAAGGTTTACTCTTCATTTAGGCTTGAATCGAAATTGAGACTAGAATCTAAATTAAGGCTCCAATCTAAAATGAAACTTGAATCTAAATTTACGCTTAAATAATTTCGGGCTTAAACTTAAACTAGTAAAAGACCTGTGCTTCAAAGGGACGATTACTTGAAGAGGTGATAGTGTGATTATAGAAATTAAAAGCCAAATAGTTCACGATTCAAGCCCTGTCGTAGAGACTTGTTGTACGCCCCAATCGTGTAAAATTATATTAAGAGTAGTGCTTTAAATAAACGGACAGGTAGTGCTCGTTAATAATAAGGAGTGCTTTGCAAGCCACCTTTTTGGCGTTGTGTGATGCCATTGAACTATGAAAATGCGAAACTTTAAATAAACGGACAGAAAGTGCTCTTTAATAATAAAGGATTAGGCTTGAATCCAAATTTTTAAAGCTTGTTTCTAAATTCAGGCCTGAGACTAAATTCAGACATAAATCTCTTGAATCTAAAATCAGGTATGTATGTATCAAAATTAATCGAGGCTTAATCTTCTCTCAGGTAAGCGTAGATTTAAGAGTAAATTTAGATTTACGCGAGTTTAATCTTGAAAATACATCTTCAGTATATATTCAAGAGTCTCTTTTTTTCAAAAGAGCCATTCCCATAATGAAGCATTTTTTGGAATATGTACATATAATGTACATACATACAATTCAAATAGTGTGGGTAATATTGAGGCCAAATATTTTTGGGCTATTACCAGAGTTGGCCAAATGAAGATGCCCTCGGTTTTATGCCCGCCCGCTTGAAAATGCCAAAAATGCGGAAAATGCCCAACTTTCAAAATGCCTGGCATTTTGGGCATTTTCGATTATTTTGTAAATAATCATTATTTACCGCTCTTGTTTAAAGTTTTTTTAAATGTCAAACTTCATTAAAAAATATACATTTCACAGAATGAATTAATCTAAAGCATAGCAATTTGTAAACTGTTAGTATTCCTACATCGTTTCTTCCCCTCTGTATTATTAATCTAATTCAACAATATCCTCAACATCAACTCACCTTCGGACTCATGAAAAGTAAAACTATAATAATTTTCGTCGTCATCTAAAACATTTTTTTTCCAATTCGGGGATTGCAGTGATATTTTATACACATGATAATCATGTCTAATTTGTTTTGATGAACTCGGTTCTGGCTTTGTTTGAGAATGATTTGACCAACACTGATTCTTGTGAACTTAAAGCGATTTCTTTGGTCACATCGTTGTCGAGAGCAATACACGTTTTGGTACTACATTTGGATAATTCCCGTTTTACCTCCACTGGGGCTTTTAAACTTTCGTGCGAGCACGCCAGTTTATGGTATAATCCAACCGCTTGTTATGAAATTAATTACACAACATTTTATTTTTACCAATGTCTGACCAATGAAGCTGAATATTGTCATTTATTCGAGGTATCGGGATTAAATCTCAAGTTGAAATTAAAAAAATGGAATGAGATTTAAAATAATGTTAATAAAAATTTTAGTATAGTGAAACAAGACACACTACAATTAATGAAAGTTACCCGTTTCGGATTTCCTCCGATTTGACTGCCGGCAGATGCAAATATGCACTTTTTCCAAATTTTAAAATGTAGTATTTATGCTTCCCTTGAGTTTAGACTGTTTAAAAAGTGCATATTTGCGTCTGCCGGCACTCAAAAAAATTGCATAGTTTCAAAATTGTGCATGTGATTTTTTTTTAAATCCGAAATTTTGATTTTACAATGGGGAAAAAAATCATGAGTGTAGTAGTTAATGGGACAATATATCTGAGACACCCAATTTTTTAATATTCAAATTGGTAAGGCTGTAATAAATTATTGTATTTTTCGGTTTTTTTCGGTTGTTTTCGGTTTTTTGACCTTCCCATTGGGATTTACGGCAAAAATAAAATTGCAGATTTTTTTCATTCAATTATGCATCTTATGGGCCCTATAAAAATATTTTATAAAATAGTGACCTTCACGGGTGGCCGTTTTCAAAAAAACAGACTCTCAAGCTTGTAACCAATTTCAGGAGTAAATCTAAACTCTGGTTTTGATCTTGGAGACTTGTTCAATATTGAAGCTTGATACTAAATGCAAGCCTGAGCATACGCTAAGACTTGAATGTGAATTTACTATTAAATGTAAACGCAGGTCTGTGTCAAAATATAGGCTTAGTACTCATGCCGTATACCAAATTCAAGCTTGAAACCAGTGCTCGGCACGGGTATGGGTAATACTCGGGTATGGGTACGGGTATGGGTACTAGCCGGGTACCGATATTGCGTACCCGAACAATTCCGGGTACTACCCGGGTACACTTTCGTCGGCTCAAAATTTCGGGTACGGATACGGGTATGGGTACGCGTACAGGGATTTCAAAATGGGTATATACCCACCGGGTACGGGTATAATGGGGTCATTTACCCGTACCCGCGACCATTGTACCCGACTATTTGGATACGTTGAGATTTGAGACATTTTGATAAATTTTATGCCATCATGCTTGGAACTTCCGTTGGAAACTTCTGTCGGTATTTTTAGTAATTCTGAGTACATTTAGCTTATTGCTAATACCCTTTTAACCTTACAACATGCAGTAAATGTGTTTCAGACTGTGTAGCTAAAATATATATTTATATATCTATAATATATATTTTTATGGAAACATGTTTTAGGAAGAATAAATAAATAAACACAGACGAGGAATAAAAACTTAGCAGCAAAAAAGCTTAAAAGTAAAGTTGCTTTTTCGCCCTTAAAAGTAATAAACAAGTTATGGTACAACAATTATTTTATAGTACAAAAATATGCAGGAACAATGAAATTATTTATTGAAAAAGCAACGCGATCACACATGATTTAATAAAGAACTTTTTCTCTTACATGTTTTTGTAATATGTTTTTCTTTGCCTTCTGCGAATATTACGCAATCTGTGATAATCTGGTGCAGGTAACTTTGGAATTTTATAATTATTTAAGCGTGTTGGAATTTGGAGCAGAGGATCACTTCGGCAATGAACTTTTTCTTTTCGTTACAAAATTTGATTTTTTTCTTGTAAGGCAAACGTTGGATGTAGATAAAATGTGTAGTGGCTTTAGCAGAACTTCATTTTACGATAAAATTACACAAACTATTGTTTTATGCATTTTCGGGAACACCATACGAAAGAAAATGGAATCTATAATAACATATTATATTACAAAATATTTGTGTGAATTAAAAATAGTGTGATCGCGTTGCTTTTTCAATAAATAATTTCATTGTTCCTGCATATTTTTGTACTATAAAATAATTATTGTACCATAACTTGTTTATTACTTTTAAGGGCGAAAAAGCAACTTTACTTTTAAGCTTTTTTGCTGCTAAGTTTATTTATTTCTTTTACAATTAGTATTTGTTACATATAGATACATCTGCAAGTATAATGCCGTAATTACCCCATGTATGTATGTATTATTTTATTCCAATACAATGCTGGACATAAACATTTTAACAAAAATGAGATGTATTTATTAATATAGGCAGACAGGAGCAGAGCTGCGCTCACGTCAAGTAAATCCCAGACTTGACCCTAAACTAGAATTGACCCTGATTTTCAAGTATACTTTTCAGTCGGTTTGAAACTTGACGGTTCATGGCCAGACAATTACTTGAAAATTCAGGGTCAAGTATTCAGGTACGTTTCGCGTAACTTGAACCTGGCCAAATACACCCGAGACAACTCTTGACTTGACCTTGACTTGATCATGACCCCAACTTGAACTTGTCAAGTCTTTTTCAAAATAGAAATAGAAAAATAGTATTCACACTTGACCATTATTTGAAATACTCATGGTCTACTTGAACTTTTGCGCAGCTCTGGACAGGATGAGTAGTCCAGCACTGAATGTATTCAACTACCATAGTTGAGGAATGGCTTCAAAGCCCGGTGCCCCTGTCTGTCGCGGAGGTGAGAGATAGATAGATGTTGGGTTCTGCGTTATGTACTGCTAGTTAGCACATACCAAACGCTCACTTCAATGTGAGTGGATTTCTGTGATTTCCTGTTATAGCCGTAGTTGTAGTATCGTTATGATATGAAAGACTTTTCCGGTCCAAAATTTCTTTTTAGCCGATTTATTCGTTAAGTTTATTATTATTATTTTGTTTGAAAAGATCAATGTTTCAAATAATGTGATCATTATTATTTTTTGTTTCAAAAGATTAATGTTTCAAAGAATCCTACTATTATTATTTTTTGCTTCAAACTATCAATGTTTCAATAATCTTACGCTAACTGCGGTAACCAATAGGTCTACTTTAACGCAAATTAATTTCTACAGTGTGAACCCTTCGTTGGCGCAACATGCCCTTTTGGACATAGATTTGCATAATATTAAGGGACATTTGTGCCAAATTTTAAGGAAATCGCTAGTGAAGAACACCCTTAGAATTTTTGCAATGCTAATTAAATGGTAGCTATGATAGCTCTTAGATAGCAACGATGCCAAAAAATTGTTGATATATGCCAATAACTCTAGAACCCCTTCAGGTGAGACATTGAAAATATTCACGCACATTATTTAAAGTCTCCAATCGACTTTAAGCCCTTAAAATTACCAATCGGAACTTTCGTTTAAAAGTCACATGCAAAAGCATTTTTTTTACCCTCGAGTGATAGCAGAGGTAGTTGCTTTTTAAGGCCAGAAAAGTTGTTTTGCAAAAAATTAAAAATGTGACAGAGAGAAGATAAAGCAACTCTCCAATAATAAAATAGAAGTGGAGAATAGGATTCAACAAAATTTTATACAAAACTTCTTCATAATATAGTATTTTGTCACTAATTGCTTAAAGAGTGTGTGACACGTACATGATACTTCATTAGCCACAATGAATACAATTTAAAAATTAGAGTTCTGATGAGTTGGATGGCAAGTTAATTTGTGTGACTGGTAGTTAAATAGGAGAAGGCGGATATTTGTAACAAGATATTAATGAGTTATATCTACACAGAGCTATTGAGATGTGAAAATTAGTGGAAAAGGCCGAATAAATCAAGAAGTTAAAAAGCGAGTCGCCAAGTCCCAAGCCAAACTGCATGTTAGTTATCTCCAGGCACTCCGGAATGTTCAAAAAAGTAGGGGGGACAACATTTTAAAATTAATTTTCGTTACTTTGATATTGGCCATATACAAACGTATGTATGTACATATGCATAGGGTTGTACATTAGTTAGCTCATATAAGCATGCAAAATATAGAACTTTTAATTTTTGTTCTAATTTTTTTTAAAGAACAAGTTTTTATAGAAGACACCAACTATATCTCATATATTAGAAACATTTTCTTACACACACTAAATACTAAATTTTACTGATTTCAAATAGAGGTATCAAAGAATCATTGAACTGATTGGCGACCTATTTCCGGGAATGGTTCAATCTTTTCTTTCATTTTTGGTCTGACATGGTCCAAGTGTACAACCATTCCTCTAGATCTGTTCCACAATTTTCGTTCAAGGAACATTCTCCAGTAGATTTACTGGTTTAGAAGTACATGGCCTTTTCTATCCGTTGGAACAGACCAAATTCTGTCGGTTAATTTTTTTATATAAATGTTTCACCAAACAACAATATTTCATGTTAATTATTAATATCCTGAAATAAACTCCTTGGGTGTCGTTTTAATATTCAGTTGTACTCTTTAACACAATAACTCACAATAATATTGGAGCGCTAAAACGTATTGGGTTTATAAATTGCTCCTAGCAAATTTTCCGTTAAGCTCGTAATGCAGGAATGGTATTATCTGTCTGGTCCAACATTTTGGAACAGATTGGGCCTTGATCAATCTGACAAGGGGAGGCCAATATGTTCGGTATACGTAGCGAGAAATAGTATTCCAAATTTAGCAATAGTAAAGAATGTTGAATAGAAAAACGTCCTCTAATTTGTTGATGGGCAGCGTTGCGTTGAATACCTAAGTTATTATTTGAATAATCACGCTATCACACAATTTCAACCCTAAAAGTATTGCAATACTGGCATACAATCGTTTGAATAAGTTCAAAATCATTATCACGGATTAAAACTGTAGCTGTAAAAAATCTAATTCGGACTGCAGTATGACACACTACTTTCACTACTCAATTTTGGTAGTTACCTAGATGAGCCGATCTTCACATTCATGCATATACCAGGATGGAAAAGATATTTATCATTTAAGTAAACATTTTTGTTTAGAAGAGATAGTTTGTTACGAGTTTTTTAAATACAACTAACAACAGTTTGTGGAGAATTTTTTAAAAAATGAAGCTTCATAGGAGTTTTGACATCAAAAAGTTAAGAAAAGGTAAATTTGATTCTTAAAAGTGGGGGGGACAGCAGTATAGCCTGTCCCTCCCTGACATTTTTTGGGAGGGACAATGTCCCTCCTGTCCCCCCTTATTCCGGAGTGCCTGGTTATCTGTATGCACAAAAATGCATGTACATAAGGACTGGGTGCTATAAAATACTTCGCCCATCAGCCCAAAAACTATCAAAGGGTGATAATAATAATTTGACTTCTAATCAAAAACGCTTCTAGTTATCTACTCTTCAATAAAAATATACAATGTCAAATACCTCTCTAGTTAGTCAAAATTACCCAATCAGGTGTCATACATTATTACATATAACGTATGTATTACATTTAAACGAATCTGGATAAAGTACCCGAGTAAGAGTACGGGTACGATACTGAGATACCCAAGCATAGGTACAATTTTTGAGTATTTTTTGGGTACGGGTACAATACGGGTACAGGTACGTGGATTGAGATTACTTTGCGGGTACCGGTACGAAAAATTTGTACCCGGATACTCGGGTATGGGGACGGATACAGATATCAGTTGTTGCAATACCCGCACTTCGGGTACGGATACAGGTAGGGTTACCTATTTTTGGTACCTTTGCCGAGCACTGCTTGTTACTAAAATCATGATTTTGTATTCAGGTTTACAGTAAATTAATGCATTTATCAGAAGTGGGCCTTCGTCTATATTCAGGCTTGAATCTAAAATCAGGCTAGAATATAAAATAAGGCTTGAATCTAAAATCAGGCTAGAATATAAAATAAGGCTTGAATCTAAAATCAGCCTAGAACATAAAATCAGGCTTGAATTTAAAACCAGGCTTGAAATTAAAATCAGGCTTGAAATTAAAATCAGGCTTGAATCTAAACTCAGGCTTGAATCTAAAATCAGGCTTCTATTTAAAATCAGGCTTGAATTTAAAATCAGGCTTGAATTTAAAATCAGGCTTGAATCCAAATTCAGGCTTGAACCTAATACCAGGCTGGAATCTAATACCAGGCTTGAATCTAAAATCACGCTTGAATCTAAAATCAGGATAGAATTTAAAATCAGGCTTGAATCTAAATACAGGCTTGAATCTAAAATCAGGCTTGAATCTAAATACAGGCTTGAATCTAAAATCAGGCTTGAATCTAAATACAGGCTTGAATCTAAAATCAGGCTTGAATCTAAAATCAGGCTTGAATCTAAAATCAGGCTTGAATTTAAAATCGGGCTTGAATCTAAAATCAGTCTTGAATTTAAAATCAGGCTTGAATCTAAAATCAGGCTTGAATCTAAAATCAGGCTTGAATTTGAAATCAGGCTTGAATTTGAAATCAGGCTTGAATTTAAAATCAGGCTTGAATCTAAAATCAGGCTAGAATCTAAAATCAGGCTTGAATCTAAAATCAGGCTTGAATCTAAAATCAGGCTTGAATCCAAAATCAGGCTTGAATCTAAACTCAGGCTTGAATCCAAATTCAGGCTTGAATCTAATACCAGGCTGGAATCTAAAATCAGGCTTGAATTTAAAATCAGGCTTGAATCTAAAATCAGGCTTGAATCTAAATTCAGGCTTGAATCCCAATCCAAATTTGAATCCCAATTCCTTTCTTGAAGCCAAATTCAGGCTTGAATCCAAATTCAGGCCTGAATCCAAATTCAGGCTTGAATCCAAATTCAGCCTTGAATCCAAATTCAGGCCTGAATCCAAATTCAGGCTTGAATCCTAATTCAGGCTTGAATCCAAATTCAGGCTTGAATCCAAATTCAGGCTTGAATCCAAATTCAGGCTTGAATCCAAATTCAGGCTTGAATCCAAATTCAGGCTTGAATCCAAATTCAGGCTTGAATCCAAATTCAGGCTTGAATCCTAATTCAGGCTTGAATCCTAATTCAGGCTTGAATCCAAATTCAGCCTTGAATCCAAATTCAGGCTTGAATCCAAATTCAGCCTTGAATCCAAATTCAGGCTTGAATCCAAATTCAGGCTTGAATCCAAATTCAGGCTTGAATCCAAATTCAGGCTTGAATCCCAATTCCTTTCTTGAATCCAAATTCAGGCTTGAATCCAAATTCAGGCTTGAATCCAAATTCAGGCTTGAATCCAAATTCAGGCTTGAATACAAATTCAGGCTTGAATCCAAATTCAGGCTTGAATCCAAATTCAGGCTTGAATCCAAATTCAGGCTTGAATCCAAATTCAGGCTTGAATCCAAATTCAGGCTTGAATCCAAATTCAGGCTTGAATCCAAATTCAGGCTTGAATCCAAATTCAGGCTTGAATCCAAATTCAGGCTTGAATCCAAATTCAGGCTTGAATCCAAATTCAGGCTTGAATCCAAATTCAGGCTTGAATCCAAATTCAGGCTTGAATCCAAATTCAGGCTTGAATCCAAATTCAGGCTTGAATCCAAATTCAGGCTTGAATCGGGTTTCTGTAGGAATTCTGGTGTCGTTCCGGAATTAGAAATTTATGGTTTACGTCTGACAACGTGTTTACTCCTGCATTCTTGTTCACGTCTGAATTCTGACTCAAGCCTAAATACTAGAACACGAATGAACTCAGGTCCACTCCTAAAATCAGGTTCATGCCTGAAATCCGTGTTTAGCATGAATTCTAGTTCAAATCTACATTAAGGTTCTCGCCTAAGTATTATTGAAGGCTGATATTCAATTCAAGTCTGAATGTCAAGTAAGACTCAAGTTTGATTTTACAACCGAACCAAAGTGTTGATTTAATCATGAATTTCGTTTCAAGCATTAATATTGACTCAAATGTAGATTCAAGGTTAAACTGAGATTAAGCCTGAATGTCGATTTAGGCCGAAATCAGGTTCACGCCTGAAATCAGGTTCACGCCTGAAATCAGGTTCACGCCTGAAATCAGGTTCACGCCTGAAATCAGGTTCCGCCTGAAATCAGGTTCCGCCTGAAATCAGGTTCCGCCTGAAATCAGGTTCACGCCTGAAATCAGGTTCCGCCTGAAATCAGGTTCACGTTCATCATTGTGGCTTTACCTGCTAAATAGACCTCCGTCCGAGTCAGAATTCAGACGTGAACAAGAATGCAGGAGTAAACACGTTATCAGACGTAAACCGTAAATTTCTAATTCCGGAACGAAACCCTAATTCCTACAGAAACCCGATTCCGGGTTGAACCTGGATTCAAAAGCCGAATTTGGATTCAAGTCTGAATTTGGATTCAAGCCTGATTTTTTTTCAAGCCTGAACTTTGGCATGTGTGAATTTATATGTAGGCCTGATTTTAGATTGAAGCCTGATTTTATATTGAAGCCTGATTTTAGATTGAAGCCTGATTTTATATTGAAGCCTGATTTTAGATTGAAGCGTGATTTTAGATTGAAGCCTGATTTTAGATTAACGCCGGAAGTTAATTTGAAGCCTGAATTTAGACTGAAACCTGAAGTTAAATTGAAGCCTGATTTTAGGTTGACTTGAGGTTACACTGAAATCAAAATTTCATTTATACAGTATACGAAGTTGAACTCGAAGGATGGAAGCTGGAATTTAATACGAACTTATTAATATTCAAACCTGAATCTATTTACAAACTGTAGTACAGGTTATTAGGACGTCATTACTTATGGCTGTACCTTATTTTTGTTACTTACAACTAGGATAACTAAATGTCTCCCCGCAAAAAATACAGTATTCCAAATTCAGACACTGCAATACCAACAAAGACATTCAAAAGCAGGCATGTCCAGCCTTCGAAGGCTAGCCTTCAATGAAGGCTTCATTGAAGGCGGAATATCAATTTTCCAGAGAGTGGAGAAGGGAAGGCTGAATTGATTCGGGAATGCTGGAGAAAGCCTTCCTAGTATTAACAGAAAACGGAAGGCGAAGGAAGGAAGTATGTAAAGTAGACCTCTGCTACTTAGAAGGCTTCGCGCATGTAATCAGCTACAATAGATAGTTACAAATAGTACAACAATGAGAGTGTATGTACTAAAAACACTACAAATGCACAGTTATATGCACAGACTTACTTCATTGCTTCTGATTTTAATAAACGAACTCAATTGAGTAAATTGTATCGCTGATTTTCAGGTGTTTTACCTACAAAAGGGTTGTTTAAATGCATTGCTATGGTATTTCGTGTTATGAAGGCTGAATAGGAAGGAAGGCTGATTTTTTTTGAAGGCTGAAGGCTGGAGGCATAAAATTAATAAGTAAAATAGGGCTGAAGGAAGGCAAAATATTTTGAATGATATTTTGATGCGTTTTTTCAACTAATTGCCGTCGAAGGTTTGAAGGAATGCAATTTCATTTGGACATCTCTGTTCAAAAGTAACATCCACATTTACAATGTAACATAGTAATGTCACTGGATGAAGCTCTAAGAATCCTTTGAGAGAAAGAATCATTTACGGGCCTTATATGTATGACATATTAAAAAATTATAATTAGGACCGGTGCAATAAATAAGTCAATGCTGGTATTTTCGAAAAATTCCTTCAGATTGGAAAATATTAACCTGGTTACATGATGAGATGGCGAGTTAAATGTGTTGTTACATGCCTAGTATTCATACGTGACTTTTAAGCAAAAGAAGTTTGAATGTACATATTTATGTGTTAAAGGCTAGACTTTTCTCTTCTACATATACAACGTTTTATTAAATACATATGAAAAACAACAACTGGAAGATTATTAAAAGCATAATCGTATTTGAATAAATCAATAAAAATGTGATGAACGATTCTAAATCTTTGTATTGCAATGTAATATATGGCCTCAAGAAATATTCCTAAAGGATGTAACTAAAGAGGTTACAAATATTAGCATTTCCCATTTTGTAGCAAATTATTTAGAGGTATTTCTAAATTGAACTGTTGAATTTTACTCACATCAGTGTCGCTCTGAGTTTGGTGGTTCAGGATTTATTCAGAGAAATTTAAATTCAAAGTCCATTTGTCAAGTACTCATATGCCGAAGTCCAATTTTGAAACGTATTCTTGAATTAAATTCCCAAGAACCACTCATCTGTTAGCTAGGTCATTGCATATGTGTGTAGATGAAACAATGAGGAAAAAATGTGGACCAAGGTTACAAATATTTTGGCTTTGTGTTGGGAAGAGACCAAGTTACGGAGGAACCAAATTATCTAACTTTGATGTTTGATTACGTGAGATAAGTCCACCACAAAAGGTCTTATCTCAGAGGTCATTTGGAAACTCATATTTTGCGAATCCCTTCGACCAATTTCACTGCACGGGTCCTGTTTACCCCTTTTTTACTACAGTGAAATTAGAAAGTAATTATTCCGGTTTTTTTATAACATTTTTGGAATATTTTCCATTCAAAAATGTAGTACAGAGTACATCGGCTGGTTATTATAGCTCTTCCGTAATAAATGAAACCGGACAATGCTAATGATAATGACCTGGGTCAATGAATTAAATATTAAGTAAAACGTCTTTGCGAGTTTCCTACAAAATAAGGGAAAGCACATGTTTATTTTCTTGTTTGATTGTAAGTACGAGCAAGTGGCCGGTTTTTCGTGGACTCCTATAGAGATTCATGCTACACTAATTAAAATAGAAGGAATATATGCAGGATTTAAACCCTATGGTGACAGTCAGGATCTCCAAACAGAAGCCCTTGTTTGGTCTTACAATTAGCGAGTATTCCCATTCCCTGATAACTCTTTGGCTATAGCTGTCTCGTGGCGTCGCTACATATTTATGAGACATTCGCAATACTCCCCAATAATAATAAATAAAGATTCGCGTGGATAAGTGAAAGCTTGAATTATTGAAGGAATAGTTTACAACCAATTAAAGGATTTATGTATTTAATATTGGTATATGACACCATTATACCTAATGGGTTCTCCGTGATCAGGACAACGCACTAATTATTAACAGGCTGTAAGACTTATCTCTATTTTTCATAAGCTTTACCATTACTCACTGCCGCTTTTGGGTGCATCAACTCATCAGTCAAAAGTGAACTTCGCAGAAAATACACAATCCTTTCGCTTTTGGCTGTACTCTTCATTATCTTAACAAGTGCATCCTTAACAGAACTAGATAACTAGGTATAAACTGCCTTCGCTGTTTTGTTCAGTGTATGTATGTCCCGTTTTTGAAAAATTCGTATGAACGTGTGCATACTACTACTACACAGGGGTACGTGACTGAGCCCAGTGGAAGGATCTACGCTGTAGCTCAAATTATAAAAATAATGTTAATGCGGAGTTTGATAATAGGGGTCAATCAGGGCTCTTTAAGTTATCAATTGCAGGGTGAAGCTTCAGAGATATTGATTTTTCGCCCACAGAAATTTCTTTTCTACTGAAATTAATTACAGGTTTATAAATCAGTTTCGAAAAGACTGGCTCTGCACGCTCTAATCATCAATAACAGTGTAGTTAACGTAAATAGGAGTGGGAATTGAGCTCTGAAGAATGTCATTGTTGATTTGATGCAGGTGGAAAGCCGTCATGTTATTACAATGCCGACAATGCATATTTTTATAAATAGCTTTCTTTATCGTAACCTGTTTCAGATTTCCATCTCTGTCAACAGACCAGCAATTAAGCTTTCGTCCACTTTTACTTATGTTTGGGTTATGATGGGTTCAATACTTACTCATCATCCCCCAATATTGGATCTGACATGAGACCAACGTCCAACCACCTACCGTTTACTGTCCCAACAGAAGGAACACTCCATCCTCCATCATTACTTTCGATACTAATTTATAGATGCTGCCACAATCTGTCCTAAAATGCTAAAACTAATTCCAACATTATCATTTTAACCCTAGACCTGTGTACATACGTTCCAAAGCCACGTTTATGTACATATATAGGTTACAACATGAGGTCCAAGTCTCACAATGCTTCACAACTTACCCCAAAACGCTTCCTACCCCTTAGCCCATAAAAGGGACTTTAAAAATATTTATTTCCCAATTTTTGCAAATATTACAAATTTTCAAAAGCTTGTTTCAAACCCTACCTAAGTACAAGATTGTGAATCACTAGTAAATGAAATGATGAAAAGGATTCTTCAAGGGTTTAACTATAAATGTTTCATAGTACCCCAATTTTTTTTTTAAATTGAGAATCCACAGACAAATTAAATTATCCCTCTAGCATTAATTAATTTAAATAAATTATTTTGTCCCTTTGACTGCCATTATTTCTCCCCATAATTTTAATATTTCAGCCTTATGCTCACTAGCCGGCTGAAAAGCCCTTACAATTCTGTACATACAAAATTAAACAATTTTGTTGATGAAATCTAAGCTAAGGCAAGTACAGTTAAATAGTTATATTTGAAATGAGAAAAATCTCGACATTCCTCCCCGTTCTTGACCCCTGTGACCATTCACATTGAGCTAGGTCAATGGAAATAATTTTCAAAAATATGAAAGAAATTTGGTTACAAATTAGGGGGTTCGAATATGCTCAAAGACTGACCGTAATAGGAACTCAAGGGGAGACAAATATTTGACGGCACAACACGAAATCATACCCCCCTTGCCTATAAATTAATTCAGATGAGTCAAAATTATTAATATTATGTAAATGCGACCACTCACAGTTTGAGCTCATCATTTTTGCATCTTGATCATTCAAAATGACTTCGGGTGCAGAGACCTCACCTAAAATAAATATTTAGGTTCATTATAAAATTTAATGAATTAGTAGATTCTACTTATCAGCAGAGCTATACGCTTTGCTACATTTTTTCTACATGATGGCGGTCTCTGATGAAATAAAAATAATGTCTTTAATTTATTCCCTCAATAATCTATACATACACAACTGGGAGGAATAAGTGGATTTATTAATCTGAGTCAGAGGCAGACATGAGGGATCTCTGACTGATACAAGAATGTTCCAGAGAGGTCAATTATAATAACATTTGTCGTCTCGAGTCTGGAGACGGCAAAAGCATACACACAAGCATTTATAAATCCACAGTGAGCAATATACAAAGTACAGCCTGAGTTAGGAACATTTAAAATGAGTTTTAAAGCTGAGAGCTCCGAGGCAGTGGTTTATCAATCGATAAGGGAAAAAATGATAAGGATCACAAAAAGTGTAAACATTGGTCATAGTGTAGACTCAGACACTGTATGTACTGGCCATCATTAAATCCCAGTATCGACAGTAAAAGGAGCCCTCCATTAAATTTAATTATCTAAATATTGTACTATCATCTAAATTTTTATTACTTAGAATCAACAGAACGCAAAATAAAAAAACTTCCTTCAAAGCATTTCCTCCAAACATAAGTCATTCTTGGAAATTATCCGAGCTCAGAGTTCTTCAGTACGGCTCCATGTCTCGAACGTTGTGGTGTCTCATCGATAATTATTGTGGACTTAGAATTATTATTGTGAACTAAATTAAAATAAACTTCATTTACGGTAGACACGTACCTATATGTCACCATGTGGCACAAATATATAATTCTTCAACTCTTGGCAGTCATTTTAGGAACTGAAGCCCAAGTCTCATTCCAAGGGACCTGCCCTGACCTTCCGGTGGTGGAACCTTTCGACCTACAAAAAGTAAATAAAACATGGTTAAATTATGCAAACTAATTATTAATAAATTAAATATATATATTACTTCTGTAAATAAATTATTTGTAATAATTATTTTTCGTTGTAATTTCAGTATCTGGGGGTGTGGTACGAAATTGAAAAATATCCAGCAAAGTTTGAAACGGGGGGGAAATGTGTCCTGGCCACTTATACATTGAATCCTAATGGAACGATTCAAGTCAGGAACTCAAATATTCATAATGCGTAAGTTTCATTAATTATTATAGTATATTAATATTAGAAATAGTATAATACATTTTACATTTGAAGACTTATTACAGTTAAGGAGTTACATCGTATAAGTTTAGTAATAAGTTGTCCTGTCGTTTTTTGGTCGTTGATGTTAATTTCTGAAGAGCTGTTTTGAAGGTGTACTTACAGAATTTCAACTGATTTGAATCCAACTTCGAAGTTAGTATTAGGAGAGGGAATATGGATTTGTGTATTTAAAGTGATTAATTTAAATAGATGTCCCTGTCCCCTGTCACCTTTCAGACCTGAAGCTTGGTAAAAATGGAACGGATATAGTAAGCAAATGATGTCAGGTTTAAAGAACGTGAAGTGACTGTGTGGCAAGTGGAATTATTATTGCTTTATTCTGAAGCAGGAATGTTGGACACTCCATAAAAGTAGCAAAACATTTAGTCAGATTCTTCAATAAGATTGTCCCATTCATTCTCAAGTATCTATTTGACTGCCTGTTGACTTTAACACACAAATAGCACATTATTTCGAAGAGTGCCTATTGTACTTGTTTCATAATTACAATATATATTCGAGTCAAAATTTTAACCCACTACAATGCGGTACAAACCATTGAGCAATGCCTTGATCTACTAATAATTATTAATGATTTACGAGAGTATATGTATTTATTTTGAAGAAATCTACATAGTATTAACTGAAGCGCTATAGTCAACATTTCTTGGATGCCGATTCGTTTTCGGAATTTTTCAAGCAATTGTGAAATAATTGTTCCTTTTGGCTTTCCTAACATGTCAGTATCTTCTGTGGGATGTAGCTTTTTGCAGATTCGCTTTTCGAGCATTGAACTGTAGAGGATGGATATTGTACTGTTTTTTTTATATACATGTGTAATTTCATATCGTCTAGTTTCTTCGATACGGAGGTCTCCATTAATACTGTGTATCTTATTATTATTAATTTATTTTAAATGTGTAGTGTCAAGTTGTGATTTTCCTTCGCTGTCAGCATCATAGGCGCGTCTTCTTTGACGCTTCTTGCACAGAACGTTCTGTTTGATGATGTCTGATGTGAATTGTGAAACGATATATCGTTGTACTTAACATGAGCAAACTAATTATGTTGATTATAAATACATGAGTGTAATGTAATTAGTAGGTCAGTTAATGATGAATAATTTTCCTGTAATTATTCATTAAAATTTAGTAATATTGTAAAATCAGGATTGAAAAATTGGCAGAGAGCTGTGTACGTACAAGCTGTAATTGTAAGTGTGGATTTTTAAATGACCTTTTTCCCATGCTAGAGCAGGGCTGAAATAATTATAGACAAGATTAGTACATACTGCATATTATACTGTAGATTAATGTAAGAAATTCCCATTCAATGTCCTTACTAGAGCGAGTCACGACAGGAATTGAATTCGAGAATTCAGAATAGACTTTTCCCATGGTTTTTGTAATATTTTGTAATGAACTTGTATAGTCGAGATTTTGATGACTAAACATTCCGACCACGTTATTTATAAAAAACAAGATCCTCCTTAAAATCTTGTATGAGTGAATGCTTGAATAATTCCGTGTGTATTTGTGAATAAATACAACTTGTACTGTTTGTTTACATTTTTTTTAGGACGGGTGTATATGATCAGATAATTGGTTCAGCTCGTCTGGCCGATCCTACAGGAAAGCAAGCCAAATTGTTGGTCACGTTCCCAACAGCCCCGGGTATACAAAAACTTGTTTGATCTGACAAAAAAAATTTGTAATACTCAATTACGTAATTCTAAGTATAGAATCAATCTGATGAGTACATGTGTAATTTGATGGATATATTTATGTTATTACAATTTCCAGTGGAACGCGAAGCTCCTTACTGGGTATTACAAACTGATTACGACTACTATGCCATTGTCTGGTCGTGTAGTCCAAATGGGGAGAATAACATGCGTAACTTAATGACTTAATAAAATATAAATCAGTTCATAATCATAAGTTTCCTCCCATGACCAATTGTGTTGATAAAAATATTAATGCTGCCAATTACAGAGTTCCTCTGGTACTTATCAAGAACTAGGAATCCTGATGATGACGAGAGATCCCACTCACGTGAAATAATGAAGCAACTGAAATTGGATACTGCCCCCTTGGTCCCAACGGATCAGTCCCGTTGTCCAAATCCTTACGCAATACTCTAAAAGCTTTACCTAATCAACAAACAAAAGTAATGTAAAGAATGCGAAATTGAAGTGGCGAGAGTAAATTTGGTGTACCTATGCATTACTGAATTCGCAGTTTTATTTTTTAACAAGCCTACAAATAATGTTCTTCTGTTTTATTAAGCAATACACTAGATTCACTGTTTTCCCTTTATAATATGAAGGTTTGTAAGCCCAATGGCGCTTGACAATTACATACCGCTCTGCATTTTCCCAGAGAGACAAGAGATAACAATTACCCACTTCGTCTATGACATTGTATTAAGTTGAAACGTATTCAAGAGATTTAGAAATTAATGTCCATGTGGGCTAATTAATACTCTTTCCACTGTCTTATTGACAAAGAGTACGCCAAAATTAAAATCCTTCTAATTGCAACGCATACATAATGTTTGCATACTCATTTTGGCCTCTGTCCTTCATTTACCCAGCTATGATCAACCTTTTTTGGGAAAACGAGTAACTTCATTTGCCAAGTAATTCCAACCTTCATAGTCTTACGTTATTGTTGGGATAATATTTTAAGAGCAAAAAGGAGGGTGCCAATTGTGCCATCATTGAACACAAATTTACTACCAATACCAAATATTTCGATCAAATTTATCTGTAGGGGAGTGAAAAGTTAATGAACCTTTTGTACAGTGTGATTATATGAACATATAAGCAGTGGAGACTTCTATCAGATACCAAAATATTACTCAAGTGACACCCAGTTTGTGCAATTGTAGAAAAAGAGAGCTTTGGTTAAATTCAAAGATGGACACGTTTGGAAATTTTAAAGTCAATGTAATTTTTCTTTGCCCGTTAAATTCCAACAGATTTTTTTTTACAGTATTGGGAAGATAAAATTTAAGAATTTATTTACAATTTGCTACCTTTCTTTTGAAATTCCTCACTCTTTCTGATGTATCGCTGATAACTTTTCCCTTAATGTAAAAAGTCAAGAGCTCTCAAGTGTACTTAAACTGTCATTTGTTTTTATTTATTCTCATGTTGCATTATTTTCTCAGTGAAATAAACGTCAAATGGAAAAAAATGCCATGTTGGGAGTCATTTATATAACATCATGTTACATGACCAGCCTCCGAGATAAAGAATAAATAACCGTTTATGAAGAAACAAGGTGACTAGAGTAAAAAAAATGTAGAGTTGTCCCATGCCAGTACATACGAGAGTATTTACATGGTACAAAAGTATGTTTGCAAAACAATCGGCACAAGAAAGCAGATCGAAAAATTACAGCATACACAAAAAAATATGCGATTCTTGAATTCAATTTGTACACTGAGAAGCAGGCATATACATAGAAATTATGTACATTTTTTCTTTTCCCTCATGGTCTTTACATGCAAATATACTATACGTTTTTATCCTTTTGTACATGTTCAGGTATATACGACATAACACACCGTAATAATAATAATGTAGGAATGAGTAAGGATGCGAACAAAATTTATGAAGCACTTCTTCATGTATAGGATGTATCCACATGTTTTTTTTGCGTAACGGAGGAAAAACGTCATGAGAAGTTTGCCTCATCCAATGCTTTGTTTGGGTGTACAGAGAGATTGTATGCTGTATGAATTTTTTTTTCAAAGTTGTAAGTATCTACTAGTATGTGTAAGCACGTTGACTTCAGACAAATAGTAGTTCATATAGTAGCAGGATGGACGACCCAACAAAAGAGAAAGTTGGTTTGGCTTGTTGTATTTCAATAATCGCAAGTTAAAAAAACGTATGTAAGCAAATTGACGTGAAGTACCATTTTTCTTGGTTGCTTGAATAATTGTTAGCATTCTTTGATATGATTATTATAGTAGTTTGGAGAGAGAAAAAAAGTCAAGATAGCCAAAATGGAGTGGGATATATAGAAGTTGGAGAATCATTGAAAAGGCTAAACGTTCCCTATTACAACTATGTTTGGCAAGTCTCTAGGGTACCTGTTTACCTACAGAGAGTTACGACTAAATGACGACGACGAAGGCAAGGATGCTCCTGTTGTAGGTGGGACTGACATGGTAAAATGAACAGAAACTAAAGGTAAAGTTTTAAGTGGTGAATTGAATATACAAATGGGCAAAAACAATTTTCGATGAAGATGGAATGAGAGCCACAATTGACAAAACCCAGGCATTGTAGATATAGAGTAGTTATAGATAATTATATATAAATTCGCAAAAAGTCCCTCAACATTTCTCAAGTTTATTATCACGTTACAAAAATACAGTTACAATTCTATATGCATTTACATTATTTACATATTCTGGCGGTGTTCCACACGAAAAAAATAAAGAGTAATATGATCCTCCTCCTAGGGCTGTAGAAGTTAGTACATACTATGAAGGCTAGCTTAAGATTCAATAATAAAAAATATATGAGACTCACGACTGATTACACAATAGAACACTGGAGTGTCTACTTAAGTTTGCCATTTAATTAGTGCATATTAAGTAGGGAATTACACGACATGTGTCTTCGTATGTACGGACTTGTGTCATAACTTCTATACCTCCTCGGCTTCGCTTTTTTTTAAATTTTTTTAAGAGGGAGCGGATTTTGCGATACGAGCACCATATTGACTAGATGGAACCGGGGGACTGATGTTACTACTGCTGTCATTATTATTACTTTGAGAGCTGGAACTGATGGGACCTGACTGCTGCACTGCCTGCTTATTCTCAACACTTTTGTTCTTTGGATCTTTGTACTGAATAAAATACACTTCGGGTTTCGTCGGCTTCGTAGGCACTTGAGTAGGGAAAACAATTGATGGAGGTCCATCGGGCTTTTTCAGCAAAACGTACACGAACGTTTTCTCCTCTGGAACTGGCGGTAAGTCGGGAAGTTCCGCTCCACGAACAAAGTAATGCATATGTATATGCTTGTGAATTACTACTGTTTGCTTCTGGTCACCATTCCCAGTGTTCTCCGGAACGGTGCTCTCCGAGTAGTCATTTGACACATGGAACGGAGTTGAGTGTAACTGGGGGTTTCCATTCTCCAGCAACGTTTGGTACTGGTTGTATGACAGGGGTTGTTGAGAGCTCAACTGCTGTTGATGTCCCGAGCTTTGATGTTGTTGCTGAGGCTGGGGGGGTCCATAAGCTTGGAGAACGGGGTTGATGTGGGAATGACTGTAGGAGGTGTCCGGCACCACGGAGTTGTACTCCTGTTGAGGGGGTGAATTTTGGGCCAGCAAGGATGCTGGAACAGAGTACAAGGGCTGCTGGATGGAAGCCGATGCTCTTAGAGGTTGTGAGGAAGGTGTAGAACTTGACAGCTGCGTTGTCACTGCTTGTACACTTGTGAAAGATGATCCTAAGGAGGATTGTCCAAGAGGGGATTGGTTGTGGGGTGCTCCAGAAGCAACCAAAATGGTGCATGCGATAACCTTCCGAGACAAACAAAATTACCAATTAGCCAAAAAAAAAAATTATTACCCTCTCATCTCCTCCCCTGACCTACTCCCTTCCTTTCACGGTTAATGGGACTTTGAGAATCCGAATTTGGAAGGGTGAAAATATGTATCTTAAAATCTTCTTGTAAACTGTTTACAAAAATGACTAAAAAATAATAGGGAAAACATTGAACGGATATCCTGAGATCCTGACTCGTCCAAACTTGAAACTTTGCATAAAGTTCAAAGATTTTGACATTCAAGCTGTCTAGTCTGTATAAATATATACTGATTGTATCTAAACTGTATAAACCAAGCTGAATAAATTATAGTGGCTTGTGTGTGTGTGTGTGTGTGTGGTTACAAGTCTGATGGGTTCAGCTTTCAAGCCTTGGAAACTTTCAAGGCGGACTTTCTGCTTGGTATAATTATGTATGTATTGACTTGACTATGAAGAGGAATTTTTGAAAAATAAAATTTTCTTAAGATTGGGGTTTTGAAGTAAAATGGGGAAAAAAATCCGAATTTTTGAGGACGCCTAAAATATATCTGCAGTGGTAGAATATTTGATTGAAAAAGTAAGAAATTGAAGAGAGGGATCACCAGGAAAATCTTCATGATGAAGTATTGTGTTGACAAATATAGAAGAGAAACGAGACAACAAGTAAGGAGTAACGACACACTACAACTGATTCCTTGAAGAATTCATTATCCGCACTGAGAGTTGCAGCACTTGAAGAAAAAAAATCAATGAGTGTAAAAGTCTCCTATTTGTCTCCCTGTAAATCAGATGACTCTGCTGGGGAAGGCAAAAATTTGCAATAATTTTCCTTCTTTTCCTTTTTGCACTGCCTTCTGCTGACGGTGGAGTCAGAAAAATTGAGTTTATAATATTCTTTACGAGACGTTCGCACAGTTTGAAACAAAAAATTGAAAAGAGACACACACGAATGATTATTCAATGCATAAGGAGCGAAAAATTGCTAGAGCCAAGAACTAGAGCCGTTGGCCGACTACTCTGGTTGCATAAGTGCGAGTGCCTTATAAACTCGCTCCAAAGTGGCCAAATGTGCCAAGAAATCTTCTTTAGGAAATAGGAAGACTCCTCGTGTATCATCATCACAGACAGAGACTCTGAGCCTCCACACTACTCATATAATTCCACTATATCAAGACCTGTGTACTACTCGAGTGGGGAGGGGAGTTGCTCCCCTGAAATAATTTGACTCAAAGTGAGTGACGACGTGAGTACAAAAGTAACAGAGAGATCAGTCACTGTACTTGCACTACTACTCCCTACCCTCCGTTATTTTCCTCCTTATTTACTTACTTACATATATATATATCCCCAACATAGAGACTCCACTCAAATCTTTTTCTATCAAATTCAATTTAATAAAAAGTCTCTTCTCTCTGAACCTCCATAGTTACTCCCTGCCTCAGTTAAAAAATTCACAGGCCAGACAAAGGTACAGCTTTTGTGAGGTAAATAGCGCCTCTTCCCTCAAAAACTATTGGCAAATCCTTGTTTATTTCTGCATCCCAACTTGTACTATCTTTCAGTCATCCTGGCTTTAATTCAGCAGTTGAGAGCACAACAACAAACTCCACTACCTTTTTTTTTTTTCCTTCTCCTTTTATTTTTTCATTCTATTTAAATTCCGCACGACATTCAGCCCCAGACATATTTGTGATTCATACATGAAATTATTATTTTTGTGTACTCGTGTCCATTCGTAATAAATTGCGCCATTACATTTTCTGTCGAGTGAATCACCTACAAAGCTTTATCGCTGCATTTTTCTTCAGTAATTACCGTGTGATCTCTAAATACCCCAAATACCTTCGAGTAGTAGTGCGGACGTTCCCTCCAACTACAACCTCAACTCATCATATTACATTATAACTGTATGTATCTACATATGTTCAGCGAAGAAGAAAAAAAAAGCATCATGTTTGTATAGAAATCTTTGACAAGTATAGCTACTGTAAAAAATCCAAATGGGCAAGTCGGTCTCCACTGCAACTTCCACCACTGCCTCTACTGTAGATAGATACTCCAAACCCATGCAGTTCCTTCCACATTGACTCATGCAGTTTTTTTTTTTCAAATGAGAGAAAAAGCTATGTTTCCCTTTCGCTACCTTCAAACATGTACGACTGTGCATTGAAAGAGTGACCAGAGTCAGGTCTTCATTGAAGACTCGTAATCATGTATGATAATACAATATGAGATGGACAGGTAACTCGTTTCACTCTGGCAACTCTTCCTACTCCAAGTTTCAGGTTTTCCGCGAACTGTACGTAAGTACACACACCACGGCAGGGAAAAAGATAAGCAGACGGTCAGAGAGTCAGTGGTGGAAGGAGCCTCAAAACAACAACAATAACAGCATTTTAAATTAACTTCATAAACCTGCATTTCTTTCAAATAATTCACTCCAGGCTGCCTTTCTAATCTATATCTCACGTATCCCCCTAACATTGCACACACACACACACACACACAGCTTCGATCACGGGTGCTGCTTACCTTCTGTGTACTTTGGGATTCTTCCATGACACAAACACTTCATTCATTCAATGAAGCTGCAAGCTTTTTCATTTACACCATATTTCATTTTTAATAATGAAAACATATTGTTATGAATAAAGGGATAAATGAAACGTGTGGGGCCGTGTAGTTACACGAGACTTGGATTAATACCTTTACCAAGGTGCTAAATACCTACAACGTGTCAGGAAGAACGAGCTCACACTACAAATTATACACCATAGACCGTCTATCCTCCTAAGAAAAGACCGAGTTGGAGCCGTTGGAGGTGTTCAGGTACTATATGAGCATCTCTACCTATACCATATGGGCAAAAGCCTCAACACCTACCTACATCAGATATTGTTCGATTTAACATTCAAATATTCAAATTGCGAGGGAGTATGTACAAATCCGCTCATTCGTGCTTACATTGCATGTATCTACACCGAAGGACTTTGTTCCTCATGTATGTATTCTGTGGACACTCCATCCATGCTTTGAGCCGTATATCTATATATATTATACCGGGGATAAGGAGAGAAATGTGGAAATATAAACATAGGGTTTGTCAGATCCGCAATGAATAGTGAGAAAAGTAGAAGTCATTCAATCAGAGAGATATTTCTTTCACGTTATTTAAGTCTGGAAAGCCTGGTCGCACTCATACGCTCAAGATTATACGACAAGGTAGGGATAAGAAGATGCATTTGTATTTTTTTTTTAAGTCGTCTCATTTTCTCTTGAGTGTGTCTCTATCTACCAGTACTACCAAATGGAGAGGCTCAAAGGCCCAGCATTGCCTTGACTGTATGTATGCACCCATAGAGTCGAGGATCCTGTTGGAAGTTGAGGATTTGTGTGCGGACATGAGATTATGATGTGTGGGTGCTGGGATGAGGAGACCCATTCTAGTATTATCTTAGCTCTGAAGGGAGTTATAATCAGGTATCTACAGAAATCCTGAGATCTCGTCATGTGTATTATGTTACAAACTGAAAAGATGGAATTGATGAATGTTTCTCAGAAGGAAAGATAGACTTGAAATATTTAAAGATGCTGATTACATTTTGTTGTTCTCCTCACCACGAGAGAATACATAAGAAAAACATGGTATTTATGGATAAGTGTTGACTTGTGAATTGTCAATCTCTTGAATCCCTCCATCAGCGAAAGAAAGTCACCATAAAAGCCTCGTTTCATTGCTTGCATCTTCGACTTGTATTGTTTTCATTTATTAGAGATCACAAGGACGCCTCAATCTCTCTTTCTCTATCTCACACATTTTATGCAGACGCACACACATACACACATACACACACACACACACGTACATACATACACAGAGGACTCAAGAGACACTAGAGTAGACACTTGGTTCATCGTAAATACTACTTATGTTATCACATTGTAGTGACAGTACTTCTTACCTACAATTAAGGCATTAATCTTAAGTGGTCAATGACTACAAAGTTGCTCGCACACAAGAAAAGTCTCTGAAAATGAGAGTGAGTAACATGTTACATATGTTCACTTCCATATTGACTTCATATAGATACACACAGACAGCCCAGGAGTAGTGCACGGCAAGTGCAAGGAAGATGTGGATTGTTGGGGAGTCCCTCCAACTCCGTACGATGTGCCATAAGCTGAGATTATCTCGGAACAAGTTCTCAGTATAGTTCCACATTTTTTTTACGAACATATATAATTATAGATATACATATATTATATAGAACCTTCCCCACCAGCATCAACTGTATTTTATACCTCCCATCTCCATTAATCGTCACTTTAGTTCAATTTTACCTAGAGAGAAAATTGCCCACATAAATATTAAGGAAAATTTCATCTTGGCATTCGTCTTACCTGCTACATACACCTTGCCCATATGCATTTAATAGATATTCCCCATATAACGACCAACTTCTTCAATCCTATATTGTCTTAATGTATGGCATCTGTGCTTTGTGCACTGTCACACTTAATTCCGTGGGGCTTTCAATAGCTCTGCATGCTCCTCTGAGATTCTACATACAGTAATTATGTATCTATGTTTTTTTTTGTGTGTGGAGTGTTGGTCAGTGTGTGGAAGACTCAGGACTCACCTTTCGCACAAGTTGAAGCAAAACGGTAGGTGGAAACTTGCAATAAAAGGTGAATATTACAATGTCATTATATCGTTGCTTCAGTAAACTTTATGGATCTAAAAAAGCCTGACGTCTTTCAGAGTTGACTTCTGTAGCCGTGTGAGATATACACCACTGCAATTATTGGTGGAAAGAGACTTTTCATTAAATGTCATTTGGCTTTTTTCTCTTTCATTTATCTATCTAGCGTCTCGGACTTCACAGAGTTGAAATAAAGATGATGGAAATTATGATACTTTGTTTTCTTGTATGTACTCCCAACTTACACGACTCCTCGTCTCGTAGAACAAAACGTCTCTCTGAGTCTGTACAAATTTTAATTACATATGCAGCCACACACTTGACTTGTCCTCATGTACGACTTTGATTTAAATAGCATATTCCCCTTCTATTTAGTACAATGTCCGTTCGTATTTAATTTCCAATACGTCTTATTGTTAGTTATGTACATTGTAATGTTTTCAGTCGAGGGAAAACAAGTTTTCTGATTGACTTTATTTTACGAGCCTTTGAACTGGGGAGTATATATCTATACACACCTTATAGTCTGTGTAGAGTTGGAAGGCTCCTCCAACTCCATGCCTTCCCTAAAGACACAGTGTAGCATATATCTTATATGAGAATTCCTGCCTCTTGTACATACAAGGATCAAACCCTCAGAGTCCGTCTCCCCACAGTTCAATATTCTCGAAGGAATTGCAAAGCTAAAGACCATGTAATAATGAATGAATACAAAATCAGACTTCTGTATCTACAGGTATTTTCATGCACAGTTTAGATCACCTCTCAAATCTCAAATGGAAGAGTTGAAAGCATGGAGGATTTGTGCAAATAATCGCAAAATATGGGCATTCAATGGAGATTAATCGTAGCATTGTCTGCGACTCCTTTAACACCTACATGAACAGTTCTTCCTCCTCCTGTTCCTTTCCCTACACATTGTCACAGAAGAGTTGCCGCAAGCAGATCAAATCCTATTTTCTGTGTTCCTTCATTATTCATAACGTTTGTATGTAATTATATATGTAACAACCCTTGGAAATAGCCAGAGAATTTATGGCTAATAGGGTGAAGGTATGAGAAAATTTATTCATGCATAACAAAGCTGGGCACACGAAGAGCACAAATACATGCAAGCATGGAATTGGGTGGGATATAATTATAATTTCCAAAAAATATTATTTCCTTCACTCAAGCTTCACATCTTCAGGGACTTTTCCTGAACATCCCTTGCTCTTTTTTTAATGGGATGTTCGCAACACGGGAATTATGCATCAACAACGGAATTATGCATCAACAAATAAATGCAATAGCTTATTAAAAGAAAAACTCAATTCCCGAGTCATTTCGATTAGTCAAATTGCTGATTGACGTTCATTAATCTCTCTCTCTCTATAGGACTCTCTAATAGGGAATTTTGTGGGTAAGATGGTACTTTAGACCCTTACTTGGGGCATTAATTTTTGTATATACAGGTAATTACATATGTATATGCACATGTAGAAAAAAAAGTTGTACAATGATTCTTAGTTTTTCCAAGAATCTTTAATCTTTTATAACAACCATCTTCTTCTTTTTTTTCTTTTGTGGAAATCAGCCTAATTTTTTGTGGAGGTAATCAAAGTTTGGATAACATTCGTTCCTGCTGGTTTCGTGTAGAAAACGTAATGTATGTGCTTGTTTGTGATTATGCTTGGGCCATTCCTCTGTAAGTTTTTGATTAGTGTCGTTGTTAGTGGATGCTATGGTCGGTTGTGCGGGGTCTGAAGTCTGAGGGGAAAAGGAACCTCACCATCAAATGGTTGGTTGCACCATTTAAGTACTTTGCTGATTGTTTCTAATGAGTATTCACGATTGAGTATTTAATTGAATTAGGTAATAATTGTGGTAGCATTACAAGAGCCAGCCATGTTAAATAGCATGGGGCTAACTATTAATTACATATGCATAGCAATGACTCTGGACTTGTTCACATGTAATAATCCTTATTGTTATGGAAAACACTTCCTCCCCGTAATTTCGCACACATGTAGTAATAATTAGACACTTAATGAAAATTATATTCCAAAGGAATATACTCTCGTCTCGTGCAATAACAAATACAGAGTAGGAAAAAATCAGGCTTGTATGAATAGGAAGCTCTCCGCTCGAGCGAGATAGTTCACTATAATATTTTACGGAAGCTCTAGGGGAACATATTTTCGACAAGGGATGATAATTTGGTATTTTCTACAGCAATTAACTCTGGTTATTCCTCGTTGGGCTGTAAATCATTTCCATCCGTAAGCAATTTAAGCCCACGTTAAGCACGTGTGTATTCAGCACAGAAATAACTTGAAGCCAATGGAAAGTTTGCAAAGGATAATTAATACACTTTGTTCATCCAAGTGTTTTCCCATTTTTTTTATTATCGTCAGCAAATTCCTTCTACTTCATATCTTTCAGTCAAGGGCTTCACTGGGAAGGGGTAAGGGCATATGATTTGAGTGTAAAAACTCATTTTTCAATTCACGTATACTCCGAGTAAGGATATGTATCTATAGATACCTGAAAATAATACTGACAGTACAAGTGCTAAGTTTTTGGTTGAGTTGGGGTAATTAATTATATCAAGTGTAAAAACTCCAGACCTTCTGTACCATATGCCTATTTGAGATATGAGGGAGGAAATATAAAGATAATGATGAATTTATGATTTACACCTCAGCATTAATTTTCACGGCAATAGGTCCCTCGTGCTCTAAATGGCTTGGAAATTAGTAACATATATGAAATTACATGGAATTAAAACCATATATCCACGAGCCTTTTTTGATAAACACACATGTTTTTACCTCCAAGTGGCAAGCCTACTGATCCAGCCCTGGTTTTTTTGAAAAATGATGTTACCTTGCAGTCCGCAAACCTTTCGAGAGTGTAACACTCACAGTTGTCTTGTTTGATCATCAAGTTTACATTCAAACTATCATTTCTGTCCTGTCCATGGAGGTCGACATCATAAACTGATGCATTAAAATATTTCACCGCAACCTGTCCACAACAGAAAAAAAAACATACGAGGAATCCTACATATGAGAGCAATGAAGGGGAAAAAAAATTGAGAGAAAATATCATAAGTCGACGGGTGAATTGACAACATGACAGTATTTTGTAATCAAGAGCTTTAACTCTCGTTGAGGGTGAGCATGTAGCAAGGAGACTGGGGCACTAAGTATTTGTAAATATCTGTTTTCTGCTGAAATGATCATGTTAAATGAACAAAATATATACTTTAATTTATTGCACATAAAAAGGTTGCCATGTGGGAAGATATGGAAAAAAGATAAAAAAAAAGTTGAAGAGAAGTAAGAGAGAGAGAGAGAGAGAGAGAGAGAGAAAAAAAATAAATTCACCGGCTTACCATGAGAATACCATAAATTATACAAGCTTACTTTACTTTAATCTTACATCCTACGATTTCCCTCGAATTCTCTGGCCAGTGTTTAGCGAAAAGGATAAAACTTGATGATGCCGAGGGAAAATACCTTAACGATAAGTACCAGCCTTAGAGTCAGAGCAATTGCAATAACTGATGAGTCATTTCTATGAACATTGTCGAGTACAGTGATAATTGATGGGAAACATTCATTCAACATTGGGATTATACAGGTTAGGTTGAGAACATCTTGACCAAACCTTGGGCTTCTAATTCAGAAATGTCCAAAAAAGACAATGACTCTTATTATGTCGACTTCATCTGATTACATTAGGTTAGCCTTTTACAATAATGCAGATTTTTAGTGACAATTCTGTCTCTCTCTCTCTCTCTCTCTCTCTCTCTCTCTCTCTCCCCAGCCGTATAACTTCAACGCGATTGATCTCATAGTGAGTAGAGCTTCTTAGCTCTGACTCTGACTTGTGCTGTTCCTTTGAGCCATATGCATCAGCCCTGTCCGTCAGGAGCCGTGTTTTTCTAATGATATTACAGATCTTGAACGAGACATGTATCCTGCCACTCTGTGCCTTGTAACCTGCTTATATCTATCCAAAGTATAATATTATGGCAAGTTGGGAAATCTCTCGCAAAATATCATTCATTTGAGCGTGCATTTGCATTGTGTACAGACTCCTATATGCGCTAAAAGGATTTACGGCATTCATTACTATAAAAATGTATAGTAGCTCCACGCAGTCCTCTGCACATTAAAAGTGAAAGGAAGTTGACAGAAGTCACCAGCGTTCATATAGCTCACTGTTAAACTTCACTACAGAGAGACGCAAAAAAAAAATTACTTATTAAAAAAAATCGAAATGAACTCAATTCATACCATTTCGAAACTCAGTCCTCCCCCTTTGAGTAGCTATGATTATTATTAGCCTTTTTTAATACCTGAATCAATCAAATTAGCCTGACCATTCCCTGTCGCTGGGTCGTTACTATTTATTATTTTTCTATTTCAGTGAGCACTGTCCCACACCACTGTCAGTGCACGAGTGTTTTATTTAAATTGAGGCCAACTACTGACTATGATGTCCAAATCATCACGAATACTTTCGGGATATCATTAATTTATTGACTTGCATGTGTACTCTGTACAAGAGAGTCCAACATATGACAGACGGAAAAACAAACAAACATTAGCCCTTCAGAGTGCTGAGAAAATATCTACATTCCACATTCTATCAGTCCCCATACACTCCACACACACACACACCTGACTTATGTAGATACATACACCCCACTTTAACCTGTACTGAGTACTCAGGGAGTACACAGAAGCAAATAGTAGACACTGGTGCATGTAAAATAATAACGCTGACTACCCCCACCTATAATAACCCGGTATATCCTCCTCCCTCAGGTCGTCTGTACACAAAGAATGACTCGCAGTAAAATTAAGTTATTTTCTTCCCAATGTAGGATGTATCTATATACTCTGATTGTGCGTTTGTTTTCGACGGTTCTAATGATTTATTTTCTAGCCGAGTCCTGTATACATAGATACTATACTGTAAACACATGAGCAGTAACCATTCAACTTACTCTTCTGAACATGAAAAAAAAAATCGTAAATCGAGAAGCAAATCAACACCTAGCCATTGAAGAATTCTTCAGGTTGTGGTATTTGAAAGTGTGCTTTGTTATTTTATTAAAAATCTGTAACCTCCACGATATGGAGCGATGGAGTCAGTCACAGTTGTTCCTCATCTGAAGAAATAAGGGAGTCCGTGTCATAATTACAATTAGTTTGTTACAGCAGGTGCCCACATGCGATCTTTCGATCACCTGGAATGAGCAAATACAAACCACATCCGCGTGTGTGTGTGTGTGTGTGTGTGTGTTTCAAATATTTATTGGAAATATGGGATGAAGTATTTATCTTTTTAGTATGTATTTAAAATAGCATGACTCTCACACTTCACTCAGAGGCATGCAAGTCTCAGTAATTAATTCCCTGGGTGAACGTGTAGTAATAGTCATAGAGTCGTGAGTTTACACAGGAGTCTTGTAAGGGAGCGAAACTGTATTAATTTTCTAATAGATCAAATTCACATGTATGTATTTCACACTTGCATGATAATCACATGTAATCCCATGCAGAGCTTAGGGGACTACAAGGTAATGTGTGTATTGTACTTAACTGTATCAACGTGTACATAACATCCCTTCAGTTCTCAATCGTATTATAATCTCGTGGTCGTGGGCGTGGTTGGAAGCAGAAGCAGTAGGTAAAATGTAATATATTATTTCTCGTTGGAGAGGTTAAGGGTGCGCTCACGGTGTATAATAATTATGACAATATGCATAATGCTACAGCTAGAGAGAGAGAGAGAGAGAGAAAGAGAAGAAAAAAAAAGTAAAAAAATTAATGCAAGTCTTCAGCAATGGTTTATGCAGCGATCTCTGTAAGATGCGAATAATTTGCTACCAACTTTTCACGTTGTAGAGTTTTTATTTACAAAAGAACCAAGCTGTTTGCCTCTGTACACTGTCATTTACTTGAATTAGGCAGACACACACTGTGCGGATAATTCACATTCATGACCGTTCTGGTCAAGTCAAGTCAAATCCTTTTAAAAGTTCCCCTCGTGTTTCGTCGTGTGCATTAAAGTGCATGTAAGCATTTAAGTAGCTGAATAATATTAAATTAACAATACTCATTACCAGTGTCCGTGCCATATCTATATATTTACTATTTGAGGAGGATTAATCACCATACACCCATGTAAACCTTTGGAGTCAGCTCATATTGTCTCTGTATAAGTCAAGCCTGTTGCGGTGTCCACAGTAGAGTAAATATTTTGGGGGGAAAAAAGGCAATGCAAAGGAATACATTAAAGGTAAATATTTCCCTTTATGATCCCTATAAGGGACGATGCTTTCTGTAGAGGTTTGACGGCGCTGGGGTACGCTATGTATATGGTAGTAATGCCATACTTTGTTTTATGCCCTTCTGTAGCTCTATTTAGGAATTTAATGATTAATTTTCATCATCCCAAGCTGATAGAGATGGGGCGGCGCGGCCTGCAAAAAGAAGGAGAGACACACACAAAAAAAATCAATAAAGAGTTTGATGATACAATCATTTGTAGTATATTTTATTCTTCAGTGAGTTGTAAAAAGTGTAACAATATTTTTTGTTCTTGTAACTAAATCGTTTCTAAATACAATTTTTTTTATTGCGTCAAATACATAAATATCATTTTCTTTTTCTCTTAAGTACTTACTTAACTACTCAATATAATTTTTCTCCCCTGGGGTGTAAAAGGTTCGTGGAGGAAAAATGACTCTTGATTTTGTTTTGATCATGTCTATAGAGAAATTATTGTAATTATTTACAATTTTTATGCCTACGATTTCAATACCACTTAGGCTGCCGACTCCCTTTTTATGATACGACTTGATTCAGGTATGGAATACTTTCCTGACGTTTTACGATCCCCATTAAAGTTCCCACTGAATTATGTTGTGGATTCTTATTCTTTATATTTTTTTTTTTACTACTACTGGTGTATCGATTGAGATTTCTCATCCATTGTTTTTACTTGGGAAGAAATAATTTAACCTTCGTCCCGTAGGGAAAATTCAATTTTGTATTATTACTAACGCATGATATTCATATCCATTGGGACTGTCAAAGTCGTCAAGTGTAAGCAGGCCGCTTGTGTACACTCAGGCTTTGAAATAGACACATGTAAACATGGGAAGATACTTTTTTGCCCTTACTGGTTTCATGACTGGGATTATGTATAGGTAGATAGATAGGTATACATACGTCCATGAGAAGGAGGAGGACTGTGTAGCGTATGGAAATGCAGTCAGTAAGGTATTTAGATAGATACATCTACACATTAAAGTATCCCTGCATTGGTCAGATTTCAGGTTGTCCGTATGCAGCAGCGTGATGCAATAAAATGATTAAATAAAACCATTCACACATGTCCATAAAGTCATTATAATACTACATCCCACAACTCTAAAGAGGCTGTGACATGTCATTGATGGGCTGTCAGCCATAATTATAACATTTGCAACTTGGGTTCCCCTGAGGTTCTACTTATTTGCATATGTAACAACTTATTAGAAATTTGTAAAGCAGTCATCAGCAAAATCATTACTTTTCCACACACAAATTTTTATAGAAGTCTCAAAGGTTACAAGACACCCCTCACCGCTCCGGCCCTATTACACTATATATCATCCTGATATCTATCTCTGTGTTATTACTGCTGAGTGAATGGTTATTCTTGACATTACTTTTCAGTATATCTGAAGATTTTAGTAAAAAAAAAATGTGGAAACCTCATAAAAAGGAACGGAGATGGAGGCGAGAGACATTACTACAAAGAGAAGCGGCAATGAAATTAATCAGTTTGATAGGATAATAAACTTTTTATTGTGATTAACAAAACAATCAAACAATTTCTTTTCAGCTGGATAGCAACTCCTTGTTATTTATTACCCTTAAGTACAGAGGGCCGTTGAAAAGTTTAAGTTTTAAATTAAATTGAGAAAGATGTAAGGTGGTAATATCCCAATAATAGTGTCATCTGTCGTGGGCTACCCTGGTTAGGCTACTCAAGGAACAGTGAGGGACTGGGGATGGGTGAGAGGGGAAGAAGAAGAGCTCTAGAGAGAGAGAGAGAGAGAGAAGAGTGACCACGTCCTCCTCTCAATGGCCTTCTGGTGTGATCACAGCTTGAGGACAACAGAGACTCCTTTTCACACTTCATTTTCCCTATCCACATCCCTGCCAATTTACGGTGAGTCTCGGATATGACAAATTAATGATTGAAGAATCAAAGAACAAATTGCCTCAAGATAAAGGATGTTACCCTGACAAGGGTCAGTGTGTTGTTTGTAAATAGAAAAGAAAATTTTATGAGAAAAAAAAACTCGCTCTCTGGGGTCATTTCCACTGAATTAAATCTTATGGTAGACTTGTGTCCCATCTCTGCATTTGATGGTGAGCGTAAAGATAAGTCAGAAGTCTAGTCGGAGGAAAGTAGTATCAGGGGATTGTATGCTTAAGCTCTGACATCAATGTTGTTGACTTTGTTGTTGTATGTATGTATGTATGTATGTATGTAGATTCTACATAGAATTTAGATATGATGACTCCACGGCGCTCTTGGTGCAGGTTTTATTGAAAATTGAAATTGATAGGATGGATTTGAGAGGAGCTGTTATTTTCCCCCAAAGATGTTCAATTTCAAGTTGTGGGAAAATAATAATTTTGTCGTTTGCCAGTTGTCATTGACTTGAACTGTCAACTCGTTCGTAAGAAGTCATTTGACGTGACTCAAATATAAAATTGTATATGTAGATATAAGAAGGGTCTCGCTCGTCAATGGGCTCTATACAGACCGGAAAAGTCACTAAAAATCCAAGGTGTGACAAGTACGGCGTCGTGATCGATGGGACGAGCGCGTCAGTTCCGCAGGAAAAGGCTTAAGATTTACAAAACCAGAAGTCATACTCTGATGAAGGTGCTCTAATGTGAGAGAGCATTTTTTCAGTGAAATTTTGAAACGGAAGTAATCAAAAAATGGGTAAAAACTTTGATAATTTCCTGACATATCGTTGGAAATTAACAAGGCTTTACAAATTACATAAAGTTCACCTCACTATACAGTAAAGACACTGATAAGTGGGGAAGCTTCAGGATATACATACATACATACATAGATACCCCTCTCCAATTTTTTTCTCTTTCTTCGTCTCTCTCCTGTTCCTCTCTCGTGGCTCGCTATTAGGCGCCATAATGATGGCACTTTATCTGAGTGTGAGCCAAACTTGGACGAGATTATTTATCCCGAGTGTTACTAGTGTAAGGATATATTTTTCAATGTTCAGGCAACGTCGTCAAAAGACGAAAGCATTGCCCTTCAATGTAGAAAAAGCTAGTACAGGGATGTGTGTGTGTCTCTCTCTCTCCTCAAAAGTAAGTATACTCTCACTATTACAAACTCAAGTTTTGAATCAAGTTTGCACTCTGAACGGCAAGTCACTGGTATGATGCAGTAACGTTGAGAATGTGAAATTTTTTGTCGTCAAAAGATAATTTGCCCTTTAACATGTGCAGATTTCCGGTACAAATCCTCACCAAGTGGTAATTCTAGTAAGGAAGACTCCACCAGCAGAGAACAGGTAGAGAGAGAGAGAGAGAGAGACAAAGAGGAGTAGGTTATTTTTGTAATTGAACCATCAAAAGGAGTAGCAACAAGTTTACATTCGTAAATCATGGAAAATTGTCGGTTATTCTGATGACTGCATGGTCGATATAAGGATGGAAGTTGCTATTCCTCTGTGAACATGTCATTTGTAAGTCTCGGCTCGTTTAAAAAGACCTCTTCTCCTCACTGTCCCAAAGTACGAGGACCTCAGCATCCACTAAGACTCCAATGTGCGTATATGTAATAATTACGTGAGAATTCCTACAAGTCACCCATATTATGACGAACGATCCTCACACCCATCATCATCCCTGACTATACACTCAAGTCAGTCTCCTGGGTAAAGTGTAAGTATAATAATTGTAGGGTTGTAGGGTAATTATTTTACAGCCATGCGTATTTTTCTGTTTTTTCCCCCTCCAACCAGCGAGAGAGTGACTTTATGTGGATTTTTAATGTTAAGTAAGCTGTCATCTAAATGATGTTGCGTTGCGTGTCTACATGACTCACCTTCGCATAAATGATCATATTTGATACTAGAATTACGTACACCGGAATCCCATACTCACTCGTGAGTAGGATTTTCCCCCATTGGGAAATTGAGGAAATAATGATCCCTTTCGTACTTCTGTCAGGCCTAAGGGCTAATGGACGACCTGCTGTCCCAGCCAAGTACCAGAATGTCAGATGCTGAAGGAAACATTGCCCATTTATTTATCCGATTTTAGGCAATTATACTAGAGTTTTTTGGGGGGAAGCACGTCCAATGGTATTAGATAATAGAATAAAGAAATCCTCATAATTCATCTCGCTTATGTCATGATGACTGGGTCAGCACAATTTCCAACGTTGCAAATGAATAAGCATCGACATTTATTTCCCTCAAAGAATATTATATAGATTGCAGGTGTCAGTATATATGTGTGTGCAAGTGGAAGCACTTTGTTTTCATGGATTTCTCACATATGTATCTATGTATCTACATGTACCATATACTCACGATGTGTTCATGCCGATTTCATACAAGACTCTTCACAGGGCCCATGGTTGTGTATATGAGTGTGTTCGGGGGGGATTTTAGAGTCAGGTCTATAGATATGCCCAGGGCCCATAGTGACACTATGGACAGACTCTGACTGTATTGAGTTGAGGTGCTGTTGCAAGACCACTTCCTCAACTCTCGTTAGTCTACGTTTGCAATCAAACTTTGATGACTTGTCTGTTTTTACTCTTATTCATCATTTGCATACAAATGTCATCTTATCATTGAGTGAGATGCGTCAAAGAAAATGCACGTCGTCCCTTCTGTGGAAATTCCACGTATACTAATTTTCGAGATGATTTTGAGACAGGTGCACTGACAGGAACAAAATATTTATATTACAATTATTATTATTTATAAAAAAGACATTTTGTAAAAGACTATAAAATGGTCAACTTTTATCTCTAGCCATTTTTTACGGCATTGCACTTAGTTTTTACTGTCCCGCATATTTACAGAAACATTTTCTGTATTTTTAAGTGTTTTATAGCTCACTGGGTCTCAGCCCTAGCTATAGATATACACACACACACTCACACACACACACACACAACACACAAACACACACACACTCATACACACACACACACACATACACACACACACATACACACACACACACATACACACACACACTCACACACACACACACTACTGAGACTATCTGGGATTTGTGCAACGGCACGGTGAATGGTAGGAGGAGAGAGAAAACCTTTTTCAACTTTGTTACCTACTTGAGTTTGTCTATAAGTCATATGTACATGATGCTCAAGTGTGAGAGTATCCGCTTGCAAGAAGACTCTGAGAGAAGAGAACTTTAATGAAAAGTCAAAGGGATGGATTTACACAATGGAGTAGTAATGACGGAACATAATAATAATATAAAAATTCCTTGAAAATTGTTTAGACTGGCTGGATGATTAGTTGACCAGATATAAAATAGATAAGAGTGAAATTTCTAGACATATTACAGTGATAATTCTCCGTCACAATTTTTACTCTCAGCTTTGATTGCTTAAATATTCTCTTACGGTCTTCTCTCCCATTTTTGAGTCGAATACCCCAAACGCATGAATGACACACCTGAGACAGGTATGCTACTTCATGTATTTGTGTGTGTCTCTCTCTCTTTCTCTATCTCTTCTCTCTCTCTCTCTCAGTCTTGTCTCTCCCTATCTCTGCCTCGAAGATGTTTCTCTGTTTTTTGAGTCGATTAGCCATAATATTATTATTGTATATTGTGCACTGAGCAATTATGTAAATGGAACATTGGGTTGGGCGGTGATATTTTCTGAGGATGAAAATGAGAAGAGTCAAGAAAGTTTGATGAAGAAAATCATTTGACATAAGCAGAGTGAACTTGTCAAATGGTGTTACTTAAGCGGTGTCATAAAACTCATCACATTACACAACATTCAACGGATCTCATTACCTCTCTGTAACAGTGTGGAAGCTCAAGAGCTGAAGACAAAACTGCGTTGAACTCTTCAGCTCGTTCCCATATCTGCAGACGTCATTAACTAGTAAATCCAATCAAACCAAGACAAAGTATTTGGGCTGGTTTTTATGTCAGTGCATATATAATTAATTATATATATAGAGATACATACATATGTATATATAATATCTGTAGAAATACAATGTGTGGGGACATTAATCTAACTCAAAATTACGAGTGCACATTTGGAAACATTTTAGATCCTTTGCTATAAAATTTTCACATGATTTTTGAACATAAAATTCAGTGTTGATGGGTGTGTTGATCGAGCACGATTAGCTAATTTCAATTCAACCTTCAATAACATATTTTATTTTACTAAATTCCTCACAAGGACCTAAACAAACAAAATTCTATGGTATTGTACTGTCGATTACAATACTATATATTTTCTCATCAAATATTAAGTCCTTTTGCTTCTTATAAGTATCTATATAATTCCTTCGTGAATTTATTTTCGATGGTTCTTGAGAACTACAAAACAAATCAAGGGATGTACTTCATTAGGCACTGTACACACACTTACGGACCATATTACGCGTCCCAATCGACCAAGTAAAAGAAATCAAGAGAGAAAGAGGGACAAAAAAAATCCAAGACATTGGATGTATCTACATACATACGTACATATGTGAGGACATTGTTGTCACTGCTGATAGGCAAAATGACTTGATCGATTCATCATGTCAATACAAATACCTGACAAATTCATCCCTTTTATTTGAATACAGTTGTTGTATGTAGGAGAGAACAATTACTTTATAATTCTATGTGGTTGCTAATGTCACTGCCTGCTCTGATGGCAATTTCAGGAGATAAGATTACCTTTTGGGTGTGCTATGGTGTTGATGTGTGTCTGTGTGCATAATTTCGTAAGAGACCTAATGTTTGAGAACCCTCTGACTTTTGATTCTCAGCGTAGACCCTTCGCCTAAAAATTTATGGGGATTCATAAAAATAATCTGTTTTAATCAGTATTATTTGTGTTTACTGATCAGAAGGGATGGTTACGAAAAGTCTGAGCATTCCATGCTCAATCAAGTCATCATTTCATTTTGCCCTTTGCTGGGAAGTTGTTTTTACTGCTGATGACCAGACGACAGGAGTACGTCTATGTTTCTCTCTCTCTCTCTCTCTCTTGACTCTAGAATAGAATAATTGTTATCTACAGTAATGTCCCAATCCCGTTGGGAAAAGCACGGAGAATTGAGATTTTAATTTTAACCTTTCCTCCATCAACCCTGCCATGCTCACAAGCCTTACACGCACTTATTTTGGCATTCGTGGTACATGATCCTCATTACCAGGCCTATTTTATGTAAGTTTAATAATCTGTGTCCAAATGGTGTTACTCCTTTCTGTATAAGTTTTTTGAATTATTTCACAAGAAAACATTCACTAGGCATACACAAACTCATAACGAACCCAGAACAAACTTACTCGGAATACATTGAAGGATCCTACCCCCCAACCCAAAAGTATCTTACTTAAATATAGCTTTATTCAAATATCCCTCCCTCCATATGCTAAATGAAGAGTTTAGAAAAGTATCGACTTTTCTATTTTCACGCACGCCATCACGTATATACGACTGTACGGACGCACGCATCAGTACAGTCCCATCTGTTTATCCTTCCTCAGGATTTGTAACAGAGCCAAGCGTTACAGGGAAAAATCCAATGATCACTCTGACCGTACATTACATACATAGGTGGAAAGTCAATGGGGATGCATTGACTTGGGTATAAAGGGTATGTGGACTCTAATGGAATTATTCCTTTCGTCCACATCCCCTGTTTTTTATTTTGAATACATCCACCTGTGAGCATCAGTTATTTATGCAAATTCCAACGATAACAATTCCCCTCGATTGTAATATTATTCCATGGACTAGAAAATTCAAATCCTAATGGATGGAGTTACGAGAGCACATTCTATTAATTGTAATTGTATTGTTATTAATAATGTTTATAGAGTCCTCCACAGGGACAGTAGATACAGACACAACGAACCGACCCAGCACCTCTGGGATGGTGTGATGTTAATGATTTCTAATAATGTATTTAAAAGGTGTGAGAGAGGTGCTACCCTCGTAGTTTTATTTCTTGCATGTTTAAAATCCTTCAGAATTTTAATGTAACACAGAAACATATTATACGTGTCACACTCAAATACATGCACATAAAAAAGCAACCTGTATGTATATACTCAAGTGGGGGCTGGAGGTAGAAGGCCGTTTAGGATTTTGAATCTATCACACGTTAATGTATTTTAGTGTCTTGCATATCAGAGAAATGTGCTCATTCCCCCCGTGTAGACACAGTCCTACATAAAGCTTTCTAGATTTATGGGCAATCTGAATGTACGCGAAATTATTTTTTTTTTCGAGAATGTTGCTTAATAGGAACCTATTAAAATGTTCAAAGTACGACATGAATGAATGGTTATAGTTGTGAACTTTATTGTTTGAGGCGTTACCTTTTTGTGACTGACTCTATACTACAGCGTTGGTGAGGAAAGAAAAGTAGCTTAGTAACATAAATGATTGGATTTTAGTGAAAATTGAATTTTCATCGGTGATGTCCATCATATGTGTCGCATTGTGTCGGAATGATGGAAATTGAAAATCCTAGGGATATATTTCCCATAGTATGGTTAATGGCTATAGAAATTTCTTTCAGCTCTTGGTATCTCCACAAAACCTGTTACATTAAGAAATGCATTATTACATAGTTCCTAATATTTTTTTGATTACCACTTGTTTACAAAATTGCAAAGCGATTCCGATTGAGTCTGCATCTTCTCATACGTTAATTTTATTATTTGGAAAAGTTTTTTTATATTACTTCATTTTCACGACGGAAACAAACAAGTTGTACTTATTATTATTGGGATTCAACTCCTCCTCATATCTACACCCAGAAGTTGAGAGTCTCTCAACCTCCAAAGCTGGTTTAGTGTAAACACTACATGAAAACCCTTCCTCTTCCAATGACATTGGTTCATCTTCAAAAGTATTCCCAAAAAAATCACTGATGGCCTCATCAAGCATTGGAGTCAATCCTCATGTCATGAGTAAGGTCATGTCAGCTCAGCTGTAAACACTCAGAACACACACACACACACACACAGAAAACATTCCCCCCTCCACCCTGCCGGACACATATAAATAAAGCCAGGATTTCACAAACGAATCAATAATATCAACAAAATTAATTATTACCTTCTTGCCCCTAGGAGGAAATTTTTTCAAGAACTTTTCACCTGTGATTTAAAGTTCATTGCATTTTATTTAATTACTTAAAATCCGGGGTCCACAGAAGCTGGAGAATTCCAGACAGTTTTTCTCACCGTGACCAAAATCCTTGTAGAAATTACTCAGGCTTAGAAAAGAAGCTACTAATCGTAGAATGTGCGCAGTTGAGCACTGTGAGTTAAGAGTAAATGTGAAAGCTGTACCTACATATTGACCAAGATGGTAGTAGAGAAAATAAAAGAGAAATGATTTTTTTTCCTGTTATTCCGAAATCTGGAGAAACCTGAAGGGTTTGCAGTAGTGACAGGAACAAATATAAATAAATAAGGCAGGATTAATAGAATCATAAATGTGTCAATAAGACTTCATACCGTTCCTTGTCCTATTAATACCTCACTTCCCACTCCTGCCCCAGTCTCTCCATAAAACTCAGTTGGCGAAGCAACTTTTTCATGACACTTGAGAGTTTCTTTTACCGTTGCTGAAGGCAAAGAAACCATATCTTTGCTTTCACAAAGCTCGATTTCCAAGGTATTTCTGTTACTCACTTAGTTACTAAAAGAGAGCGAATTTCGCCATAAAAAAACAATTGCAAATTTATCTTGTTCAGAAACTTACCGTACGGTGACTACAAAGTTGACCAACGACTCATAAGTGGTTCTTCGCGGAAAAGTGAAACGGAGTGAAGTTATAAAACCGAATAGATTGATTATTCAAAGATATTTTCATTGTTATTGACATTCCCCAAAGCCTGTTTTTAATCTATAGCATAGTATACGCGGCAAAAATCTTAAGTTGATTGCATAAATTATTTTCCGTTGAGGTAACATTGGACACTAGGGACAGAGCACAGGTGTCGGAGCACGAGCTTCGAGCTATACCATCATCAAATGTAAACAAAGACACTGTCGGCAAAAAGACCCCGTCCAATCAGGACCCTCTGACAGATAACAGCCCAGCTCATTACATTTTCTAAGGCTGAGGAGAGTAACTATACGTTGAGGAACCGCATCCGAACTGGTGTAGATGATACTCTCATCACCATACAAAATCCTTGTGCTTGACTGTCTCTTTGACTCTCATTGTCAGATCCATGTCAAATCTGTATATTTGTCAAATTAGGACCTATGTAAAATATTAAAGAGGTAATTATATATGGAGGAGCCTCCACTAAAAAAAAATCTGACAGGCTTCAGGATACCCCTCACACAAAGTATTTGACCTCTAATGCATTAAAGCAGAGGAGGATATTTTCTCAATGAATCAAGACCATCTATAATTTGTCTGGTGGTGGTAATGATTAGTTTCCAAGAATTTCCTCACCATCTGCATACTGCACAGACCCATCGTCCATACTTTCCAAATTGGTTTTGTCCCAGGAGTAAAAGTACCCCGTACATGTTTAAAAAGGAGCATTAATTCTGAAGTTTCGGTAGTATTTCCCGTAGCTCTAATTACTATAATGAAGGAACTCGACCTCTTCGACGTGAACTTTATTTTCTCTTGGGATGCCTAAAGCGGAAAAGTTTTCTGGCTCTCTCACACCATCCTCCCCATATGCACGCACTACGTAAATAACCTGATGAGCTCCTTCCCTCACGAAAATTAATACACACATGGAAACTTTTAATGTGACTGATTAATTTCACGATCTCGTTTGAACTTACTGAGCTTTTGACTCACACTCCTGTGTATGTGTGTATGTGTGTGTGTGTGTGTACATTAAGAGACGAGTTCTCTGCAACTTTGCTGCCCATCATTTCCATCCATGTCAGGCATGTACACACAGAGCCCGTCAGGCCCATGTTGATCACGAGAGGCTGCGAGAAGGCGATAAAGGGACGGCTAAATCACTAGATTTTAATAAATGTAATTGGACCTCAGCTTCGTACAGAATAATAAACTCTTTCTCGAGTAATTGTCTATTAGTAGCTCAATTTGAGGGTTTCTTCGTGCTATTTTCTCCCGAAATTATTAATGTAACGACCCCATGCAAATTATCCCTCTCTGTCAGAATCTACCTTTTTGTTAGTTTGTAGTAGGTTATGTGAAGCTAATGAATGCCCTGACATGTTCTGGCTACCGTCATGGTCAACATGTTGTTAAAATTAGACTTGTTATTGTTCATTTCAATTTTTTTTTTGTTTCATTTCTTACAATTGTCATGATATCGGGTTAAGGTGAATGGTTCCTTTAATGAAGACCATAGCAGCCGTTAAAATGAACTTGAAGGAACTATTATTAGCGCGGTCATTATGTATTGAAGTGGAACTTGGTGAGTTAGCACGCCAACGCAATTTACATTGTCAAGAGGGTTTTCTTGGAGTAAAGCACAGTCATAAATACAGCAACGAGTTGGATCTTCCAACTAGTGCTTGATATCATTGGCAACTTGGCACATTTACCCTTTAATCAAATTTAATATAGTACTAAAACTGCATCCAACGAAAAACATACGTCCTTTCTGTAGATTTCTTTTCTGGCCTTTTACGTGTGTGTGTGTGTGTGTGTGTGTGTGTGTGTGTGTAAGAGTATATATGCTTCTGCAAGGAAACACTGCCAATAGCTATGTCATCCCCTACATGAACAGGTAAGAACAGAGTCATTTTTGTGTCAAATCATCTCGTCGACAAAGATAAACAAAGATGCAGTGTGCATATAGTTATGAATGAAACTATAATACTTTCATTCTCAGGATAGCAAACAACATCCCTTTTCTAGCAGGAGTTTCATCAAAACTTTCTTACCTTTAATTTTGATTAAAGGACATCTCATGTACATTGCACTCTTGGGCTTGTATTTAAATTATCAAAGTCCAACAACGACAATTGGAAAAAAAATCAAGGTGTTCCTATTTCCAGAAGCCCTTGTGGAAATCTCTTGCAGAAGCTGTCACTTGTTAGTGTTGAGTCTATAGTTATTATTACTGTCGAGAGGGATGGGGGATTTGGAATTGGAAATGCAAATTAGGATCTTTCTCTAGAGATTACCGTCTCACATTTTAATGGGACATTATGGTAAATAATAGGAAGTTCCCTACTTACTAACTGCTTTCGCAGAAGCAAATATTTATTCTGTGGCGATGGAAGACAAGAAATACCACCTTAACGCGGTCGGTGGAGCAACTTTAAATGAAGTTCGTGAATTTATTAATGTCGTGTCCTGTAGAGTAACTTCTTCCGACACCTCTGCTTTTAGGAATGGTACTTTCAAGTCATTTTGACCGTAAAAGGAAAATCGTCGGCTGAGAGGCAGTTATAAGTTATATAGCAACTGTGTCACTATATGCATTTGGATAGACTTACAGACACACATGTAATACACATATGTAATTATATATCTACACTATGATATGAACCTTGTGAACATTTAATATACCCATACGCCTCCTGATTTGCCAAACAATTTGACTTTGTCCAACCTTTACAAGATTTTATTTCTACGTAGGAGAATCTTTTTTGAATCAAGTATTTCCTAAGGTCAAAATCTGCTTCATAGTGGACAATACTAGTGTAAGTGAAAACGACTGACCAAAATGGTAATTTGTACAAAAGCCAGAGAAAAAGTTTATATCGTACAATGACATTTACGCACAGTACGGATGAAAATATTCTACATGAATGATGATTACGATTATTTCATTGTACCTTTTGAGTCTTTGCTTGAAACGTGGACGCTTCAAGCTAATGCGTAGAAATTCCTTTGAAACACCATCCAAGATAAGGTCATTGATGTTCATCTGAAAGTCCCTTACACAGTAAATCTCCGAATGGTGAAAGAAACCTTTAAGTCCGAGACATTGTAAATTCTTCGGATGATTATCGTACATATCAAGTGGATTCAGATAGTAGGGAAATATGCATGTAACAATTTTGGGTATTTTGAGGTGATGAATGTGCTACTCTGACACTACATTCTTTCATTTCCTTCATATCATAATTTCAACAGAATTTCAGCAATGTAGCCTTGACAAGTTTTTAAAAAAATCATAAGAGAGGTTTTTTTTAGAGATGGCTTTAGATATATCTGACTCAAAATTACTTTTACGTTGGTAGGAAGAAACTTTTATGACACAAGATAAATAGCTAAATTCCTGTTTTAGGTTGTAAGGATCATCCCTTCAATTAATTTGAAACCTGATACAAAAGGATAATGAGCTGGGGTATAAAAATACGTGTGTGTTGTTCTAGCTGAAAAATACTTACTTACCTAACTTGAATTCAGGAACGTGTGAATAAAAACAGACTCGCACAAAATCTTCGAATAGAAAGACTATAACAACTGTAGTCTTGCATACAATGAGTTAACAGTTAGCTTACAAGTATATATCTAGTGTAAGCGTAGATCGTGAACCCATTCAATGAGTAGTAAAATAAATAAAACACGGCTCAAATGCTTTGTATCAAATTGAGTGAAAATTACATTTATAAACAGACTATTCAAAAAAAGCAGAACATACGGAGATAGGCAGAATTAATCTCTTAACTTCACAGGTTCTGGACGAAGAATGTCCTTCGTTTCTGGTTCGTGCTTTCCACAATTACATTTTACAAACTTCTGGAGTCCCTTTGCCCAGGTACCTTGGGCATGATATATAGTAGGACAGGGTGCTTGGTGACCCCTTGATGCATACATCGGCTGCGTACAAATTGGTATACAAAAACTCGCTGCGAAGTCAATTTCGGAATCTTCTGGGAACCAACGCTTGTGCTGCACTCTTTCTCCTAGTGCTCAGCACTGCAGGGATAGCAAAGGGTACTCAAATAAAGGACGTAATCTGTGTGTGTGTATGGACATGAGTTGCAATTATTGAAACTTAATACAGAAACTTTCAGCATTTTAATGTAACATAATTAGGTGAACAATAATAATAAATTAGTGTTATTCCGTTATACACCATCTGGCGGAAACCATTCATGATTTTATTAATGATTTATTATTATTATTATTTCTGGTTCAGTAGAATAGGATTGGTCTCCCATTTGTAGCACGGATTACAATGTAAAAGTCATAATCTGCAAAATTGTGGTAATAGGCTTCAAAATATTAGCGTGCTTATGAAATTCCATACAATGCTGGACCATATTCTTTGACGTAGTATTTGCTGGAACATTCATTTGAGCTTGCATGATTGTGGTGATTAGCCTCGTAAGTATAAGTTAATTCTTCGGAATCATACAGAGTAGGGTCGGTTGATGAGGTCATCATAGATTCAGAGCACCAATAAGCGAGTTGATTAAGGTTGTTTTTGTAAATTAATATTATGTGAATGAATATGCTTACCCACCAGATGGCAATGTCGTAATGCAGTGTTACGCTATTGCCCCAATACTGGGACCTGCTCAACATCTTATTGGCTCAAAGCTATCAAAATTTCCATTTCAAGGAAATACCAGAAGCTTCCCATGAGATATAAATTGTGTCTCAGCTAAGATGAATTCCAAACGCTAACAAGCTGGAACAAGGACTCGACTGCGCTTCCTAGAAGGGGAAACCTGATCTAGGAGAGTTCATAGAATTAACAAAGTAAAAAATCATAAAGTCTAACAGAGACTTAAGAGAAAGTTTAAATAGTAGACACAAGAGTTCACCACAAAACAAAGTCTGACGTAAGTATAGAAGACTATTGGCAGTATATTTGATGCATACGAATATACATTACAATTCCTACATTTTTTAATTCTAAATGCATCTCATTTAGACATGCTCGATGTCCTGATTCGAGACACTCAATCTGATGCCTAATGAGTCTATATAAAGTCCTGATATTAGACAGGTTGTTCCGAAATGCAAACTCTGAAAAAAGTTAGTTTTAAACTTCATGTCCTCATGAAATTGACAGTGTTTAGGTAACTGTAGTCAATTTACCTCAGAAACCTCAGCTACTTCTACTTACACACAAAATTATGAAATTTCAATCCGAGGTTCAGTAAGCGCTTCTTGTAGCTACGAGGTTATTTATGTAGTGAATTTTATATTTAGTTTGAGTAGTGTTGCTGATGTTTCACATCCTAAACCAGGGTTTGCATGTTTCCCAGTACTCATTGTAAAATGTTATTTAGAGGATTAAGTTGATTTTAACGAGGAAATGTCCAGCGTAAAACAACATTCGACCCTGAAAGGTGAGTGACGTATTCCATTAAAATACCAGACAGGCAAGAAAAACGTCTTCTAGTTTTCTAACTGTTCTCTGGAAATGTGATGATAAGACTGAGAAAAAAGTATTTATTTAAAAGTTATAAGAGAAGTTATTTAAAAATTATAAATCATGCTTAAAATGTTGGAGTAATCACACACCACACAATCTAGTAAGTCTTTAGACTTTGAGATTTTATAAACCAACAGTGATGAAAAAGCGACAGCGGTATTTTACCTTACGGTTAAACATCCGAAATCCAAATTCATTCCTTGTGTATACCTCCACATCGGGGCTTCTAAAAAAATAGTCTTACTCTAATACAGATACTTGCAGTATAATAAGCATGCAAAATAAGACAATTTTTTGTTATTTTGGTGAAAAATAAGAAAAATATTCAAAAATCCTAAAATCCTAAAATCGTCCTCATTTCACAATCTGAAATTCTGACATGGCTTCATCACATTATAAAAACTACCCTTTCCTTATTAAATCGAACCAAGGCCACTGCATCTCCCAAAACCGGGCAATACATATGTAGCGCTATTTAACTATACGGAATTCTGTAATGTTATTTGTGGACTCTATTGTTCGACTCTAAACAGAAGGTACTGCTATTTATGCACGCCCCCGGTTGAAGGGGTATGAAGTTAATACCTGCCAAATCATATTCCTACGAATAAGGACACTTCCGTAATAACGACACCAACTTTAATGTCAAAGGGGTGCAATTTTATAGAGAGTCAACTGTATGCTGCATTTGGCGTGATGACAAAATGCTTGAGAAATCATTGCGTTCTAACATGTACAGAGGATCAAATGTATTAGTATAGATAGATACGCATATATTACCTTTGCAAATATAATTTCCTGAGGTATGATCTAATGTATTGATTTGTAAACTTATTACATTTCCCGTTTCAGATTCATTGTCATAGACGGCGGACTCCCAGATAAGACGAGTATCACAGGAAAGGCTTAATTCGTCCACAAAATGTAATCTACTCCTTGTTGGAACCACTTCACTTGTGCAATCAGCTTTGTCATTTAGATGGCAGGAATAGTAGCCTATCCCAGTCCGTATGTTCCAAACGGGAAGCCCAGAGTCCTTGGTAATGTCATATAGAAACCTGAAAAACTTCAAGCTATTTTCATTTGATTTAATGACTATAGTAGTAAACGTCTCAGTGAGGGAATCAATGAGATAGAAAATGTCTCTGTGATATCCCAGAAATGACGCATTTGAGCATTCTGGTATTTACGTCTTAATGGTTGAGGAAAAAGACAACAAAAATTGAATCACCATGTTTTTGTTATGTGAAGTGTTTGTCAGGATCAGTGCCAGTTAAATTAAATTGAAACGTAAGTAGTACAAAAAATATATATATTAGAATCAATCAGTGTCTTTGTGATGCATTATGTGTCACCTTATTATTGAAAGGGATGGAAAGCTAGAGTGTTTACACACGTGATTGTTTTTGTCTGCATACTTCTCTCGCTAATTTCCTCCGCATAATTGAGTATGTAATTCTGGGTGGCTGTATCTTCCCAACTTTTTGTTTGCATACGAGCATGAGAATAATTATTGATGAAGATAAACTGAAAGTACAGTTTAAAATGATCCATCTAACTTTTTTTTTTTAAATTCCTTGTTTTGGCATGCAGACACTACACTACTCATGCATACTCCTTTTTTCGTAAACAATCCACGTCTCCACTTCCGTTCCTCATGGGTAACCAACACCTTTGAACCCAATGAGTTTCATCAAGTAATTACCATAATGGGTTAAGTAGGCTACACATTTGTCTCAATATCTCCTGCAGGTATCTATCTATATCTACAGATGCCGATGCATCTTGAGAAAACAAATCAGAACAGAAAAAGGACGGCAAACGAGTTATCTAATAATAGCCCGGAAAATTACAAGGAAGCTTCAAGCATGCTCATATTACCCTTTATTTTTAAGCACTCCCTTATTACTCACAGTAGACTGTTAGCATGGCGTATATTGTTTCCCTGTACATTAATTAATAAAAGTAATTTGGAAAAGTGTCATGAGATGTGAACTCAAGGAATACTTGATGCAGCTCGACGATCCAGCTCATAACGCTAGAGTATTTTTCTTCATCATCCCATCAAACTTGCATGTGTTTCATTTAAACTTGGTATTTCTCAAATCAGGGAATTTGTTTATTTAAGCACGTACACAAAAAAAAAGTAACGAAAAGAAAATTTTGAAAGGAATAACCCAGTAATTATACCTACTGCAACCTTAATCAAAGGTAATTACTTCCATGGAACATATAGAGAGGACATTTGCCCATAAGACTTCTCATATGCGATCTTTTACTCAAAAACAAAAATGCAATCAAACTATAAAATTGCTCCTACTTGGCTGGTGCAACTGACAATGAGAAATCGTTGTAATAATTATAGTCACAATAAGCACGTTCTTTTTTAGACAAGGGAAAAACTGTGGAGCTGTCTTGAGCTGTTGGCTTAGATTTTGGAGGTACACATGTTTTTAGAGCTGTTTACCTGCAAGGTATTTGTCTTGAACTTACGTCTGTAATATTCCTTTTTGCAAGACTATATCAACAGTCGTCCCATATAAAAATGTAAACATCCCATTGTACACAGAGAAGGGATTCCGGGGTGTGAATTATACACTGTGTACATCTTTTAACTATTTTTTTTTACCCAATTATCACAGATGCACACGTCTATATACGTGTTGTAAATACAAATGTCCGTTCCACTGCCATGCTTATCACCATTACATTTTTTCATTGCTTCAGAAATCCCAAATGCTATCACTACGCATACAGATTTAGCTTTCATGTAAACCAAAGGTGGTTACTGGTGATTTCATTAATTATTGTGTAATCCCACAACGTTTGTGAGCTATAAAGCCGCCAGGGCTATATACGTGGATCAAATGAGCATTAACACATCCTATAAGGAGCAGTACGTATTACAAGGAGCATTTCATACTTGTCAACAGGAGTGGCAAAACAACTGTCAGATATAGTCATGTCCCATGTGATGCCGTCAAATTACCTGACTGTTGGGGGAAAAAATAGCCTCAAGACGATACCTTATGTCAATGGAAGGTTTGAGAGGTGACCTGTGACCCCATGTGAGGCTTCTCAATCCCATTCCCAAGTACCGTTAGCAGTAATATGATTAGTGCACAAGCGAAGCTTGGAGGACTTTGAGGATTCAATACAGATGACGTGCGCCAGAACTACTGACATTGTAAATTAAATGAACGCAAGTGGAATAACGGCTTTGAAAAGTTTTAGGAACAGAAATTTAAAAAAAAATAAAAAAATAAAAAACAAAAACAATAATTATCACTCTTATTGGAAATGAATGACTGAATGACTCTGATAACACGCAATGGAAAGTGCTGGCTGGTCTTGCATGATATTATTGACACCATTAGGAAATATCATATTTATTGGAGGAAGAAAACACATTTTATATTTTGGAAAATCCCTTTGATGGTATACTTTGAACTTTACTTGGCTCTTTGTTTGATTAGATACATCCCATGGATAAGAACCGTGGAAGTATTTAAGGAGCATTGTGAGAAACTTCAAGTTCATCTGAGTCCAGTTTCCTATGTTATTCGATCTGTGATAGCAGGAGATATACATAGCTCCTGCTGCAATCGTACTATTACAGATAAATCATTTGACGAATTTTTGTATTTTGTCTACATCAATAATTTCTTCGACAGTTAAAAACATAGAGGAGCAATATGAAGTGTGGTGTTTTCTTTGTCATATCCGGATTTGTTCTGCAGACAGTGTCCAGTTTGAATTGCTCAGCTATTGTGGCAATAGAAAATGAAGGCATCCTCCATTATCTAGCAAGGGTCAATTTTCCAGCCCCTTTTGAACATAAAGGCCAATGGCATTTGACTATGGAAACGGATGTTCCGTATACTTTCCTAGGGGTATGTGAATCAGTTTCAGTATAAATTTTGCATAAATAATTATTGACTATAAAATAAAAACTATTGAACTCCATTATTTACTACAAGGAAGAAATACTTTTTATTGAAACATTTGTAGTCAGTAGTCACTCAGTATCCAAATCTGTAATAATAATCACTCAGTGATATGTGTACATTAAATTTGTGAAATTATTGAGACCGAATGTAATAGAAAATTCGTCTAGACATGTAAGGGTTTGAAATTTAAAATATTTAAATTTATATGTATTACAATTAAAATATTTTCTGAAATATTGAAAATTAATTCCTATCAGGGATGGGATGTTTGGGTGAATGCCTCTGAGGACGCAGGAAGGGCGATTCTCACAAGTCGACAGGAAGATCTTCATATCCTTCAGAATGATACGATCAGTTTTCGGTTCCGAATTTCCTGGTTCACAAACGAGCCCAAGCCAGAGGTAATATCTTTGACATGGGAAAATGCTACCATTTGCAAAACTGCTACTGAAACTGGAAGGAAAGTCCGTACTGTCTGGAGGCATGAGGTACAGCAAAGACAAACTATCAATAGTACTCAGAAGATTGAAATCTAGTACACAGGATATTTTGTCAAAGGAGATTTCATAAATGTTCAAAATGATCATTTACATAGTTACAAATTGTTAAACTTTTCACAAGGACAATTTCCTCTGAAATAAACACCTACAGTGCCTGATGTTTCGCAATACTTCACAGCCGAAAAAAAAAGGATCATTGTTAGTATGTTTATGTCTAATTACGTTCTTTTGTGCCCTAAATTTGTAACACACAAAAATTGAATGTAAAACTCATCGTACTAATAAAATAAAATTGTAGATGTCCTAACATAGTTCATTTAAAAATTCTCTCTAATTTAATTTGAGGCTAAATACATATCATAGAGTTCTAATGGGGATTTCATATATATGTAAATACAATCAAATCATTTATGTGAGCTATTCTTCCCACACGGTGTGTGTGCCAATATAATAATTTTTCCACGGGATAGATCCCTAGCGTGAGTTGTCATGGGGTTGCTCAACCTTTTCAAAAATTATAATAATAGCTGAAAATAAATTCCATGCGGTATACTGTAATTATTACAATGTATTTTGTAACGATGTTTATTATCCACTCATTGCTAATTATATCTACTCTTATTAACTCTGATGAATCGAAAGTTTTGGCATGTGAGGAGCTGAGGAGGAGGAGAGTTACAAGTTATTTATTAAAATTTTTCTGTGAGTGTGTACAACTTGCGAATTAAAAGATATTTTGCAACAGAGACTATTTTGGTATCAATGATATTTACATAAAAATATAACATTTATTCAACAAAACACGACACGTACATACGGATAACAAAGTAGAAACAGAGCAAACACAAATGATATGCTATATTTGTATAGGCAAGTGGGTAGTAACAAAAAATGCAGTTTGTTTATAATTAATACATTATATAAGATATAATATTAATAATAATTGCTTAAAACATGGTAGTGGTTGTTGACATTGACGTTGAGTCTAAACTCTCCGCGGTGGACTCACTCGTGAGGTAAATTTTATCATCTGCGGTCTCAGGTTGCCGCAATGCATTGGACACGTTGCTAACTGTAATGGTATGATTACTCCTACTATTACTACTGTGGGTAATACTATTCTCATGGGAGTGGGTCGGAGGGGGACATTTGTACCGATTCGGCCGAACACAAATGTCCCCATTAAAAACTAATCCATTCTCACACTTCAGCTCAGTCTTGGATCCTCCAATACAAAAATAATATTTTGTACATTCTGTATTGAGGATGAGGTAAAATCCATTGGGTTTTCCAGAGCAAGAGACCTCCGTACTGCCTTTCACAGGGGGGCTCACCTCTTGGTAGAAAGTACATTTATTCCCATCAAAGATTTTACCCTCATCACACATCAGATCAATAACTTTGGCGTTATTGTAACAGTAAAAATACTTTCGATTATTGGCCTGATTCGTGTAGTATCCATTTGGGAGGAAATTACAGATATTCTTATGCCCTTTGGTCGCACACTTGGCCTCCTCCTCACACTTCTTCGTATTTTCATTAAATCTGGAGCCGGGGGGACAGACGTAAGTGATTTGGTAACCAGCCGCACAAAAGTAATAGCTTGTACAGTCGGAGCCGTAATTAGGAAAATACCCGTCCGCTTTGAGAGAACAGGTATCATCATCAGGATTTGAATCTTCAGTGAGTTCGTTCATTGCAGTGGTGGCTTTCACTGTTGAGCTACTGAGATTACTTGAAGTAAACAATCTGCGAGACGATATAATCTTCTTCTTGACGCCACTCTGTCTCAGTAACGAACCTGATAAATCTTCCTTACTGTCCTTGTTCGTGTGATCCATTGCAACGTCCACGGTGGATGCATGGGCTTCAATGATGCAGCCCACACGGACGATAAGAACTGTAAAGAGAAGAAAAAAAATTAGTAATTAATATCAGCTACATATTCGTACATACATGCACAAGGCAGATGAGGGACACATAGAGATTACTAGCTGAGCCTCACAATCACACTCTGAATTGAAAGTGAGTAACTTGATGGTATCTTTTATCACTTCTTGCAATGTTCTAACAACCTCATGCTAATTTTCAACTCATTTTCCACACGTTAATTACCCAAGATTCCTTGTTCTATTTCCCAACATTGGCATGTCAAAATATAGGGACATGAACAAAATCCTGTCATTCCTACAGATCGAAATCAATTTTAATAATTTTTGGGAAGATTTTCCCAATGCAATGATTTAATTAATTTGTTTCCCCAACAGGAATGAGCCCTGACAAGAAAAACTATTTGTCCTACCACAAGATACATATAAATAGATATGCATATCTGCCAGAATAAGAAATCAAAACATAAATTTGTTTTTAGATACATTTCATTAGGTAAGTCATTTCATTGTGAAAAGTTGTTTGCAATTTGTTCCCTCTTAAGACTTTTGGCTTAGATTAGGAACCTGGGAAACTTGTCAGCTCTATGGATGTTGCTTGTGTGTAAGTTCAAGCCCTGAAACTCATAAATTTCAAGGAAGATCCTGGTGAATTTGAACATTGTGTTTAGCATAAATCTCTAATGCTCATTGCCAACTTGTGCACCCACCAAGCACGTAGTAAACTTCCAGCTCAAAACTCTTGTCCGTGTTTCCCTATTTTTTTTTATCACATATTGTAGTTGATCGTAGTATTAAAATCCTCATTATGTGTATCTAACTTGACTGCGTCACATAACGACATACCCCTCCAACACTATCCCCATACAGAGTCAGCTAAGAGGTAAAATAGAAGGCGTGCATAGTAAAACCCAGGCCAAAAGACTCCCTAAAAGTTTTCAAAATCAGAAAGTTACATTGCCAATTATTCCTGTAAAGGACGCATATACTATTTGAAACCTTGCTCTCATACTCCCTTTAGCACATACTATTATTTGACACACACTAAAAATATTGACTGGCTCCACACTACTCCCTGATTCTTAGCAAAACTGGGTATGTATAGTTACGTATATATGGACAAGTCCTGGGAAGGAAAATTATAGGTGGGAATTTGTACACATGGACTTGACTGAGAGAAGAAAACTCACAATTTACAGAGTGAGAGAGAAAAGAAGTAACGTTATACTTTATTGAGATATCCACAATTCACTTGGGAGATCCTTGTCCTGATAAAAAGGAAGACGGATATTACAGCAAGGCATCTTATCAGCTCAGGCTGGCTTACAACTCGTACTATCTTTTGCATGATAATTACGAGATGCGAATGTTCGATAGTAAGTAAAGCAAAAACCCCAAACAGGAACGAGCAACTTGGCTCAAGTTGGTTTGGGGAGAAGTGACAGTAGTAAAAGCAGTAGCGAAGGTAAAGTAGCCTCCTTATCACATCTAAATAAATGCATATATGTAGATATCTCCCTATCCCATGGGCTTTAAAATGGAAGGCCTGTTGGAGATCCGTCCAATATCCACAATAAGTCTATAAAATTTGACAAAAAGAGCGAAGCTTTTGTTGACAGGAGGAGAAGAGAAGTTCACAATAATACAATAGTGCAATTAATGGCAGTGACTCCTCAACAGGATAAGGTTAAGAATAAGTACTGGTTTGGCCGTCTTTAATCGGACAGTGAATTTTTCTTCCATTACGGATAAGATTTTCGTAAGTTGCTTCACAAGAGCCCCAGTGATTGTGCCAGCCACATGACAGGTTGGTTTACGTAATTGGTTGAATAAATTCCGTCAGAATATTACTCGCAAAGGGGATAAATACAGAAGAATTTGCACTTCACTGCGGTCGATAAGACTCTTACTTCGCATGGTTTGCATTTGGGACTCTCACAGAGGAGGTACATACATACCCAGGGTATGTACGTTAAGTGCAAGTTCTGATGAGTAAGTATGGAAGCTAGGAGTTACGACCACGAGTAAATGATAGTGTCTGTTGTGTACGTTCCATATATACATATATATGTCTCTCTCTTATATATATCTATATATATAACTTATACATAGCACATGCTACCTGTCCTCGTCAGTCGTTCCATGGTCTACCCAATAGTCGGGCGATAAAACGCAATAGTGCTTGAGTGAGATGAGGATTACAAATATTTTGGAAACGGATCTTCATTTCAAGAATTGCTGACCTTAAAGAGAGAGAGAAAATTATTGTTGGGGCTATTCCAAGTCCGCTGCTCTCCGGGACTCACTGCAAATACTTCGTGTGGGAAGACACGGACTCTGTAGCATGTGTGCATATTAGATACGTTGGATATGAAATGCTCCAAGACTGTAATGACTTGTTGAGTAATATTAATATATAATCACATGTCACTGTGCGTCCGTGTTCCTGAGTTTCACACTCAGGAGTTGAGTCTTTTGTCAGCTCCTACATCGACCAGAAGAACTGCATGACAAGGAATTCAGAATTGTGAATAGACCGATGGGCCAAAGTCACAAAGTAATAAATTACTGAGAAAGGCTGTAAACGGAGAACTTTTTGTTTTCCCAATGTAAATCACATTGAAGTACAAGTTTTTCTGTCTTCCCTTGTCTTCACAGCCTCTGTATATTATATAGAGGACGATCTTCCCCAACATCAGCTATACTCGGCAATTACAAAAGGATCAACATAACTCGACTCCTAATATTCCCTATACAAACAGGCCTCTCGTCCTAATGTACACGTATGTATGTATGTGTTTTTGTTTGTATGTATGTATGTATATGCTCATCATACATACTCTCCATACTGCCAGAGAGCATAATTGCATGGAGGAAACTTTAGTGCTGCCAGCAGTTTCACATCCTATTCGAAACAATTTAATGAAAACTAGGTATAAATAATTGTGTAACCTCTGTGGCATTTAGAACTCCATCCAATGCATTAATTTGTGTCCATGGCAGCGGCCATAGTAGTAGAAGTATGGTTGTAGTAGCTAGTAACCCTTTTTTGTTTTGATTCGGTTAAGATCTGTGCATACGCATAAATATATACATAGAGAAGTATTATTACTGCAAAACCGTATCCGTAATTGAAATGGCTATTATCATGTCTCCACAACTTCATCAAAGCCATTTCTTTATTAAGGATTATTTGTGTGTACCTCCATGGGATGAGAGTCTTGCCAATACAATTAGTTCTCCTTTACGACGTCTATTATTATTAGGTTTTAATACCTTCTGAGCAGGGGCTCATAATACCAAGTACATAATATCGTGTGCATGACAGGTGCTTTTAGTGTGTGTGTGTGTATGTGTGTATGGATGTACATACGTGTGTGTACCTTAATTCTCTAATAATGATGAACCCTCACTTTGTATAATATTTTTCGTATGCTCAGCTTCCAACGATTGTACTCGATTCGTGTGGACCGTACACTATGGATTGTATACACTATATGGTCGTGACTTGACAACAAACGCCAGTCAGGGCCTATATCCGGGTTCACACACACAACAAACAACTTGGCTCTCAAGTACTATGCACACCGTTGTCTTCTATCGCCATCAACTTCACTACGATGTAGTAGATATTGTAGTTAGTTAGTTACTACAAACGGACTGCGCACACGTTTGCACCAGTTGACTTTTTTCCCTCACATTTTTCCTAAACTCATTTTTATCATTACATTTATTAATGCTCACCTACCAGCAGCGTAATATCCTACCACTGACCAGGCTGCATTGTCAAGCCTGACACCATTATCAAGAACCTATCATAATAACCATTTTCATGAGCTGCATTTATTAACAAAAGCAAAGTGCCTTGAGGCTTATCCACACCACCGAAACAATGCCGGACGTCTCTGCTCTTGGCAGAGATGCATTAACATTATTTTTATTAAGGCATTTGTAAGCATCAGATCACGTAAATACCATTTGCATAAACTCCATGTGTAATTACATATTTTTCTTCTTGAGCAAATCAAGTTCGGAATTCACAATCGAGCAGCAATGACACTTGATATTATGAAACCCCCAGATGTATCTACTTTTACCTCCACAAAGTCCTATATTTAAATCCTATAGTTATATATCTCCTACAGGATTAGATACAAAACAAATCCCATCCTCACGCACTTTACTTCACAGAAGACGGATTCCGGATGAGAAATTCGAGTACCAAATGTATTGTCCTCGGAGTACTTGGAGTAGTAATAATAGCCAGCAAAAAGAATTGAAAGCATTAAATAATAATTATGCATTTGCATTGATAACGGATTTAAAACAATAAATTTGAGACTTTTTTTTCCCTTCCCCCCATATACACAACAGCGGGGCATCTACCTGAATCAGTGTTCTCTCAGATGTTGTAATAATTACAATCCTGTAGTAATGAAAGTTCACGTGGACCAAGTCTGGAACGCATGCAGCTTGCTCTCATCCTCATCGATTTGCAAATTCCGTGTAAAATGGTAATAAGACGGAGTAATTGTAAAAATACAATGCGTCATGTAGGGTTTTTCCAACTTAATTACCATTTTTTCAAACGGATGCACATTAAAGGTACGAGAGTGCAAGGGAGTTTTAGAACTCAAGTCTCGTCAAAAAATCTGAAACGTTTACCGTCTCTCCCAACATAAATCAAATGGAGGTCCCTACGTCCCACCGGAAGGTGGTCTGGTTAAGTAAGCGCCCTCACAGAGCTTGATCTGACTTACAATAAGAGGGGAAAAAACTTGGATTTCAATTAGTATTGATCACAGATCACACACACACACACACACACACACACACACACACACACAGCTCTGTGGAAACATGTGAGTTGTAAAAGTAAAAGGTATGAGTTGTTGAACTGCATTCACGTCATTCAAAACCATTATATAAGACATTCCGGCTTTGTTCCAAAAAAAAAATAAAAATAATTAGTATTTCAAATGTCTTTCGCTCAAATGAATTCCATCCCATGGTTATGAAATAGTTATAAATTAATTATTATTTAATTTCTGATCCAACAAAAAATTAAGGCGAAATATTTACACTACTGTTCTAAACAAAAATAATTACATGAAAGATTTGCGCTACAAAAGTAACAATAAGTCTTATGATGAAATTAATTCTTCAATATAGAATACATACGTAGACAAATAAGTAGATAGATACTTATGTGTATTTGTAATAGGCTCTATGGTAAAATCTGAACTACTAATAATAACAGGGAAGAAAATTATATAGTGTACTTGAAACACCTTCAGTATTCATATTTGTGCTTTTGTCTTTTCATGGAGATTTTGCCAAGTTGGGAAGAAAAAAAACTTGCTGGGGTTGACTTAACCAACAGAGGTGTGATTATGTCGTTAAGTTAATAGCAACAACTATTGCACCAATTTACTAAACTGACGTATATGGTTTACAGAGCAGTGCTTAGGTTGAGGACTCCACGTAAACAGGAATATACATAAGAGATATGGATATCTACAGACAATAGATGTATAGATAATGGACTCTTATATTTAGCTATACTTGATCCTGTTGTTAAAAGAACCTTTAAAAACTGGCTCCCACATTTACTCCATCATTTTTTTTTCGCGTTGGTTTACTAATGTAATGAATACCAAATCTATAGTTATTACATGAGCATTTACCTGCAACCTGACTTGGAGAGTGAGGCTGTGCATACATGTACGAATTTTCTTTGCCGGCAACCTGGCACCACACGACTAACATCCGTATATTTCATCTATTTTTACAAAACGTTGAGATTATGAACATCCTATGTGTGAGTAGTTACCTGGCCAATTTACAAAGCAAGACTTACGGAACTTTCAAGAAATCATACTACGATTAATTATACAAACCACACGCCTGTTGTCGAGTAAAACGCTGGGGATGTCTGAGTCTAAGTTACGCGAGTAAAAGTTAATTTTCTCACTGAATTGTAATATAAATTGTTTCGCATTGAAAAAAAACTGCGTGACAAGTTTACTACTTCGATAAGGATTTTACACAGCCTATTATTTATTTTCATTAGGAATGGAAGCGATATGAGCACAAGACATCTTACAGGGCTGGGAATATGAAACGCAAATGAGTCCTGTTCTAAAAACTCCTCACACATCCTCTACAAGCTCACTCAATCGGCTGTATATATTTATTTATGAAACCCTTGTAATTATCTCAGTCACTATCTGGTACCTCTCATAATATACAGTACAGTACGGTCTAGTATAGGTACAGATCAGTACAGCAAGATAGTACAGAGTTGAGGCTGCGTGACTATAGATAAGAAATAATTAATAATCTCGAAGGTGCATGCTTAGAGATTCGAAGTTCAAAACTAATTTTAGCCAACCAAACTCTGGAGAATTCATGCCGAATGTACCCTTCGAAATACTGCGCTCTTTAATTAGAAATAAGTACACAAAAAAAGTTGATCTCAATTACAAAAGGGTGAGAGAAACTGGGACGCACTTTAATGAGCACCTATTGTAGGAAGATCAATGTTTGGGAATTTGCAGAAAGAGTAATAATTTGTTCCGTTTATAATTCCTGCAAAAACTTATAACTATTATAATTTGGAATACATTTTGATCCTACTTATAGCTAGATCTTCACTGATCATTTCTGAGATATGTATACATACAATCCATGCACATATTAGTACGAACTGGATTTTAAGTTGCTTTTTTTCTCTCTCTCCCACCAACTTAAGGAAACCACTTGTGGTCGTTAACTCACAAATAGATACAAGTTTCCATTTTGCATGAAATTGTTCCAGTTTTGTTACAAGGTTTAAGGACTTGAGAAATGAACGCCTCCTTGCGTTACGTTTTCCCTTGAAAACTGCGTACATTGTCTGGAAAGTAGTTTTATTTCATATTAAATTTGCTAAAAAGACATGATTATTTTTGCCAAGAGTCAGCGGGAAGCCAGTAGTGTAGTGACGTGTGGAGCTACGTAAGTCAGTTAGCATGCATATTTATTAAGACATTTTGATCAAAAAATACAGAACAAGTAACGCAGTGAATTGTGTTCATTTGTATGATTTCCCCCCTAGACATAACTACTACAACTATAGACATGTACGCACACACATATGCAAAAATACCGTACTTGCTCATAGTGTTTGTTTACGCCAAGGAGCAATGTAAACTATAATGTAAAGCCTGAGTAAAAAGGGATGTGTCGAAAGAGATGTACGAACAAGAAATAAGACATTGTATGCCCGTCACAATCCTTCATTTGAAAATCCTGACAATGCTGATGTTTCTCCTCAAATGTCGGGAAGAAGCCAGGTTGGTGTCAGGCAGGAATCTTATTATGGACATTTTAAAGGCAAGGGATATACATCCTATGCATATACAGTATTGGAAACTACCTCAGATTTAATATCGAGACGTCAAGGAATGTGTGGTACTGGTCGTTTAGCAGCCGGTTACTTGAATTTAATTTGTCTTCATTAACGTTCGGAGACAACAGAACGGTGAGGCTCATCCTTGAGGAAATACATGCTCGGTGAGTTCATTCTACATATTATATGAGGAACTCATCTATTTTATTGCACACGAGTACGTACTATAATAACCCCATCAACTGATCCTGATCTCAAAGTTGAGGGGAAAAAAAGTGAAAATGGCACGTGTCACTACCGATTTTTACAAATGTTGCCAAAAGTCTTACGCTTTAAAAAAAATCCACTAATTGTAAGTTCAGATTGCTCCACCGTTGGGACCAAACTGTACGTACCATTGAAACTACCTAGTTCTTTTTACATTCCGGTGTTTCATGGGTCTATGCAGAATTTGTAAAAAAAAAATATAAACGTAGAAAAATATTTAAAAAACTAACTCAGGTCAGTCATATTGCACGCGGGGCATTGTGATGTTAAACACGCTCAGATCTTAGCATACGCTCAAGTATAGAGCAATTCCAAAGAAGGCTGCAGAATGCAGAAGTAATATACCTCACATTTGGGGTGAAGGAAATAAAGGTGAGTGGTTGTCTCACTTTGCCTTGATGAAGGCATGATTTCGTGCGGAGGTTTTATTCCTGATTAATAACTAAACAGAGGTCAGTAAGATGTTAATGACTGTTGTAACAAAATTTAATTGCTAGTATGACTTACACAAATGTTATCATTTAATATGAGAGTAGACTTTTTTTAGGAAAAATATGACAACGGCACGTAAAAAGTTGCTCTTCAATTATGGAAATATTTTATGATTCATTCAGTGACTCAATGTCATGTCACTGGCTTACGACAAAACTTTCTTTACAGAATGCTCAAAAAAAAAATTGTTTTGTGGAACAGAAATTCCAAACATGTCCTCGACTATAACCATCGAGGTCATCACTTTTGGTAGCAATGTAAATCTGCTTGACTGTTGCCATACTGTCAAAAGTAGGATATATTTTTTTTTGTTGAGAAATTTCAGAATTTTAGGGAAAATGTAACTTACCGGTTATCCATAAAGAGGAACTGAGCAGATGCTTTATTCGCACACCCTTGATCATAGTGGTTCCAGAAATGAGGAGGTAGTTGCGGGGAAATTCTTGGATAAAAATGATTGATAAAAATTCACGCACTTGTGCAAACGCTTAGATCCGGTTATGTTCAGGTGAGGCAGGTGAGTGCCAAAACAGAAGTCTCAAAACAAGACCAAGTGAGGGAACTTTTTGACGGAACAAATGCCTGACACTCTGGTCCAATAAGTGTGATGCAATGATCATAAGAATCAATTGAATTGTGAATTTATAAGTGGACAGGATACGAAATCGTCGCCGTTTGGATGAGGAGTATTCTCTAATTTGAGGGGAAAATCCGCAATTCTTCACAGCTTGACGGACGCAGCACGCGGACATGGCAGGGGTTGCGAAGAATAAATTCCTACTCCCAGAATAATATTGTGTGTTAGTGTGTGCAAGTAAGTAATACAAAACAAAGTTATCTAACAAAAAGAAACTCGTGGTTTATAAGCACACAATAACATCCCCGTCTATACACAGACACACACACACACACACACACACACACACATACACATACACACAAAGAATAACTTTTGAGAAGTTACATACATACGTACATACGACCGGTGTGAAGACAGGAGGTGGATTTTTACTCTTGTGGAGTCAGCGTTACTACAAAATCTATGTATATACTCTCTCATACCCAACACTTTTTGCACCCTAGCTCCTTCAGACACTTCTTTACTGTGATAATGGACTGTGATTAACAATAAGCAGTAGCTTACGCGATACAGATAATTATTAGCCTCAAATATGCAATTAACTTGAAATGTGAGTGAGTAATCCTACTGTTAGACGTAGTCAAGTTCAGGGAGCATGGGGATGTACATTTTGTATCGTTGTATCTACAAGTACCTATTTCCGTTACAATAAATAATTTTTATGCAGCAGACTCTCCACTGTGTGCGTCAAGAAAGGGTAATTAGATTAGCATTTTTATCACCGGTGAGTCTCAAAAGGCCAAATGTAGCTCATTGCAAAATAACGTAATAAATTCTAGCGGTTGTGTGTACCTTGTGCTATGAATGAAGTTTCTTGCCGTTTATCAAACTTACTATCAATATTGTTCAAATTCAATAATTATTATGGTTGTGGTAATATGTTGTCTCGGATGCCCACGTTTTTTCCGTGTATTAAATATTCTGTGAATTCTCATTGCCCCAAGCAGCACGTTTAACGTTTCTGAGAAGTCTGAGAGTAGTAAAATAGTCGTACAGAATTAGTACACTTGTATGTTGCCAATAATAATAATAATAATAATAAAAATAATAATATGAGATTGATCAAAATTCATTTATTTTATAGTCTATAAAATATTCATTATTGAGGTAATTTGTGTGCCTGTCTTACTTATTTTTTCCCATTCTCCTTCTGGCCATTCTCACTCCTGAGTCCTTTTGGTCACGAACACCCTCAAAGGAGTATACGCTTAAATATGCTCTTGAATCAATGTCTAGGCCAACTACACTTGTTTGAACAACATAATAATTATTAGAGGGTCTTTTTTCGCTTTGAAGTCTCATCTAATTTGGTCAAGACTGTGGAGGTATTATAGCGGTTTGAGCGGATTTCTCTCAGCACATTTTGCCATATGTTATGGTCATAGTATCGTATAGTCATAATAATTACTGCTGGCCGCTTACACGAAGAGTGGGTAGACATAAATAAGCAATTAATGTAATAACATCCAAAGAGATGTGCTTCGTCTAAAAAGTAGCAATATCTAATAATCTAAATGAATTAATTACTGAGCATTTGAAGCCTCCTATGGATGTAACAATAACAAAAATAAATCATTACCATAAAACAACAAGTTGAAAAAGTTAACTGTCAGTAATTACACGTTGGAGAAAAAAGGCGACAACTGCAGGGGGTAACTGGATGTATGAAGTACTTACACATTATGTCGAAAAGTTGAGCATAGTGTGTGTGTGTGTGTGTGTGTGTGTGCAGGCCTGTGTGTTTAAATACGAGATGGAAATGGCTACTTCTGCTCCTGAACTTTGTTTTTATGCATGGTTATTATATGGGATATCAAAAGGTTACCGCGTGTTTGGGTGAATACTTGTTATGAGAGGCTTCCAGTCTGTAAGTAATTTATTGAGAAGGTACGCAAGTATAAAGATAATAAATGTGACCAACTTTTTAATGCTGGCATCACTTGTGAGCGTCATTGAAATCAAGAAGAAATGATATTTTTTGCTTTAGTTGAAGACGCTATTGATTTTTGATTTGTACTCACACTTGCTTCTCTAAAGGATGGAACTCAAATAACAAAAGCCTTTTGATCCTTTTGTAAAAGCGTAAAAAAATGCAGATGCTCCATGATGAAGTACATATGGGTTACGTATACCCCCAACATGCTGTGCTTATATATGAACCTGCAGAATTCATCCAATTATTGTGAGAACACGGATGAGAATTGAAAGTTAGTTTTTTGGGATTACATGCACATTTAATAAGTACAACTCGTGGACATCCGGCAGTCAACGTGTCTTATTCGGAGATCTTGCTGTGAATGAAATGGCAATCGTTGGCTAGACTGTCGAACAAATTCTCAAACAATGGTATTGCTTTTGATTATTTTGGTGTATGATGAAATTTTGAGGACTTCACTGGAAAACAATTTTGTTTACTGATTTACTTGTAGGTGACATATTATTTTTTAGACATTCCTTCGTGCATGAGTCAACAATATTATGGGCGTAATACCATGATGTTCTTCTCTCATGGTTCACATTGCATCACGAGCAATTCCTGGAAATGGTTACCTGTTTCTTGGAACCGCATTACAGGTACTTACAATTAGTACAATGTGGGCTTCAAATAAGTGCTCTCCGTCCCATTCGTTGTGAGGCTCCAACAAAATTGATTCAGTCGAAACACATTAACTAATAGCTCATAGAATTACTTTAAATGAGTAGATTTCCAGGTATGAGGACCGCACGGACAGATGCAAATCTGCCACTTGCTGGGAACTTTATTTGGCTGTAGCTGAATAAATAATTCACACAACAAAAAATGATCCCATTAACCAAATGGATTTACACCAGGTAATATCCATGTTTGGTAGGCTTACAAAGCTTGTAATTTATAATATATAACCGAACAGTAACGGGTTTGCAGAAGCATAAAATTCACAGAATTATTCGACAAAATACCAAGTTTTAGTTCCGGCTAAAAACGTCAAAAATAATACTAACAAGAACGAAGGAGAACTCAATGTTAACTGAATAATAGGTACTTAGCACGTATACACATGGTATTTTCATACATTTTTAAACTATTAATATTATAAACATATATATATACATACTCTTCCTTCCGTAACATTTGATTTTTACGACAATTAAATTCAGTTTGGAGATTACGAGTAATCTTTATACCTTAAAACGTGTTTTTTTCGAGCATGATTACCACAACTTTTATTACCTGGAGAGTTTACTACTAGCATTTCTTGAGTCGGTGGCAGTTTTTGAGTTGACTTTCAAGTCTAAAAACTGCGTAATTATAGGAGCTACCGGTTGGGGGTCGTTTAAGTGGAAATGATGTGTTCCTGGTGCATAATGAAATTCAAAATCGGACACATTTTGACGCATGAAATCTATAAAGCTGTCGAAGTTTTCCTTTGGCTCGTAATACTCTCCAGGATCTCCTTTAATTATACAAACGGGACATTTTAAGTTCTTGGCCATTTCTTCTGACACGGTTTCTGGGATTGGAATAGACGCTGGGACAGTGACCCGAATGTCATGAGAAAATCGATATTTGTTATTTGGTAAAGCTATTGCACCACGTTCCAACAAAATCTTACATCCCTCAAGGTTGACTGATTCTTTGCGACCGTTGTATGTTCTTTGCAAAATTTCGTCGTAAGAATATGTAGGAGGACCTGCCTGTTCCGCTAACTTCTTTTCAATCTTAGTTATTCCGTAGGCCAATCGCCTGATCGAATCTATGTGATTTCTTGGTACTGATCTCACAATGTCCAGTCCGACGTAACCAGCCACGAATCTAAAAAAAATAAAATTGCAAGCAGAAAATGCATTAAACAATAATAATTATTACTTCATTAAAGTAATTCTGCAGCTTCCGTATCAAAACATTCAGTGCAATGGCTTCACACATATATAAATTGGCATAAAAATATAATTTGGGGTGAACGGAGGTATACGTAAAAGAAGAACTCATACCCCTAAAAAATATGAATTCACCTATTAAAATCTTTACATAAAACTGTGTAAATAAAATTCAGTCGTCAGATTATCCTGTTCGAAGTGTATAAGTATAAACCCAACAAAGAATTTATCCGTGCAGCCCCACGCAATAACCTATTCTTGCCATTACCTCAGGAACTATACTCCTGTAACAAACAAGGGCTTTCATTAATCCCCGGAATGTGGCATTTAAAAAAAATTATGCATACACCGTTTTAAAAATATCTATGAAAGGCAGCAAACATTCAGAGTGGGGACAAGTTAAGAGACTGTCAACAAGTTAGTTATATATTTGGAGTTGATTTTCCTAGATTATTATTATTTGCAGTATAGTTTAAGACTTATTTGTATGTCACACTTGAGTTTACGGCCATTAAAACATTAAAACTAGGTATTATACTAATACTTGGTTTCTGATAACTGTAATACATCTGGTTTCAAGTCTAATTTTTATTCGGATTTATTTCGGAACTAATTTTCTGTTGTGATTTATAAATATTTTTTGCAGTTTAGGGTACGTACAAATTGGTAGTTAAACTATTTAAATTAATCGACTTTGTTAGTCATTCATCCTTGATATGAAATTGTCCTATTTCACGTATACACCTATTTTGGCATTTTAATGGAAAACACTCCGGTGGAATATTTGTTTGTGATTAAATGAGGGCTGAATATATGAGCCACCCTATACAACTCAAATGCATATATGCAATTGTAGGCTACTTATTGGTGATTTCGTTCGCGTGGAAGTAAATCTGAAGTATTCGAAAATTACGTCACTCGTTTTTTGGGCACGAAAGAGTCAAATAATTTGAGCCATCCGGTACATTATCAATGCATGGCAGCACATAACAGATAATAAATTATATTACTATAATAATATCTACAATTTTTCGACAAAAATTCAAGTTTTAGTTCCAGCTATAAGATTCCAAACTAATACTACAAAGAAAAAAAGCTGGTTTTAAAAATCATCGCTACGCGATAATTCGAGGCTTTGCGTAGGGTGACGTCAGCTATCGCCGTCAAAGTAGGATGAATTTTCAGTTTTTTTACGAAATTTCAGAATTTTTTTAGAAAAAACTATCGGGCCGATTTCAACTATATAAACAGTAACCATTATTATTTATATAAGCAATATTCACAAAAAGTTTTCATTTAAATCGATTCAGTAGTTTTAGAGATAACTGTGGTTTGACATAAAGTCCAAAATTTCAAAAATTTGTTTCTAAAAAACTATACGGCCGATTTCAACCAAATACGAACTTAGCCTTACTTTTGATACAAGTAATGTCCTTAAAAAATTTCATTGAAATCGGACCTGTAGTTTTTGAGTAATCGTGCGGAAGGACACACGGACGTACGGACAATGCTATTTTACTAGATAGCTGACGCCACCCTAAAAATCATCGCTCCGCGATAATTTGAGGCTTCGCGTAGGGTGGCGTCATCTACCGCCAGAATGAATTTTGAGCTTTTTTCAAAACTTCCAATTTTTTTTCAAAAAAACTATTCAGCCGATTTCAACCACATAAGCAATAATCAAAAAGTTTCATTGAAATCGATTCATTAGTTTTAGAAATAACTGTTATTTGATTTGAAGTTTAAAATTTCAAGAATGTTTTTGAAAAAACTATAAGGCCGATTTCAACAACATAGCCAACAACTACTACTATTTACATAAGCAATATTCACAAAAAATCTTCACAAGAAATACATTCAGTAGTTTTGGAGATAACTGTCATTTGACTTGAAGTCTAAAATTTCAATAATTTTTGTCTCAAAAACTATCCGGCTGATTTCAGCCAAATACGAACTCAGCCTTACTTTTGACACTAGTAATATCCATACAAAATTTCATTGAAATCGGACCACTAGTTTTTGAGTAATCGTTGGGGAGGACACGGACGTACGAACGTGCGGACATGGCTATTTTACTAGGGGGCTGAATTTGAATCTCAAATCCGTATTCCGCCAAGACGAAGACGGCCCACTCTTTCAACTTAGTAGAGAGGATAATGACTACCACATTGGTTCATCAAAGTAAGTTAATGCTGTAAATCGGTAACTGATTTACTCTGCGCTGGAATCCCAACACGGCACTTGTTGGCCAATGTACCTACGCATGGAACGTCGTGTACTCAAATGGCGCTCCGCTAGGTACATACACAGTGGAAGGGTACAGTAAGTTAGCGTACGTCTGTATGAAGCAGAGGGCTCGTCCTGACTTTGAGATATCCTTGCCGAGATTCGGCATGGGCAAGTACTGTTAGTATACAACGTTAACAACTAGAGTTACCTTGTTTTGTATGCTTGATCATAGAAATAGTTTAAATTGTCATGGAAATACTCATTTTACTTATTTATGCTACTTGTTCTTGTACTTATTATTAATAGTGCTATTTCTACTGTAAAATATCTATTTTTATTGGCTACATTAATGTTAGATAGGATTCTATGAAATTACTATAGAATAATTATTTCCCTCAACTCATCTCGACTTTCACATTATATCGTCATGGACAGAATCCGGCTCTGCGTACTCCCAGTACTGATGCATGTTAATATGTATCCCGACAAGATTTTCTCAATAAACTTCTTAAATAAAGTTCACTTTAACACATCACAGACGTCTCTCTACCTGTTTCGTTGAAACAGTTATGACGGTACTAGTTCAAACAATGCTATATTCCAAACTTTCCAATCGAATATCATTGATATAACGTGATAAATGAAAATAGCTTGATTATTTTAGCCTACTGTTACGACATTTCTTAGAACGTTTGGGCTCAACCTACTGGTATTTAAAAAATATACAAATGAGACGGCATGGTAAAAACATAAACATACTCAGCCTGTTATAATTAGTGTATCTGTCGGTGCAAGTATTGGGAATAACTGAACTTGCAGTTACAATAATTATAATTGATAATGCATGTACCAGTAATGCCGTAACTGGTACTTGCTAAAATGTGTCAACTTAATCAAGCAAATAAGCGAAGCTGGACTTGCAATTAGTTCACAAGTTACTTGCAGTTGGTAAGGCAATTGCAAAAACATTTGGAAGTAATTGCACCGATAAGTACAATTGCAAGTGCAATTGCAATTTGTAATTGCAAGTTAACTGATACACAGTATAAATCGTAGGCGAAGAGACAAAATGATGTGCATTTTGGTTGGTAGCAAGATAGTAAGTGTATTAAATAAAATAATCTAGATACAATGCATAATGAAACAGAGATACACAAATGAAATTGCCTTCCTTCAAGGTTTCCAAGGCTGAAATATTGTAAATTTTCATCGTTCAACGTAACTTTACAATCCTTAAAATATTTGGCCTATTTTTCTATAATTTGGAGTTACGAGAAAACTCCGCCGGGGGTTTTTACGCGGAGTTATTTACGCAGAGAAAACTCCGCGGGAGATTACTACGCCCGGGTGGAGATTATTACGCGGAGAAAATTCCGCCGGTGATTTTTACGCCACGGAACAAAAACTTACGCGGAGAAAATTCCTTTGGAGATTATTGCGCTGCATGTTAAATTACATCCGGAAAAAACAATTTAACTGCCAAGGTTAATATTTTCATTAGAATATTGTGAGAGTCTGCCAGTACAAATTGTACCATCGAATTCTTTAAATTCATAATGCTAACCATAATGATTGAGTGCCACTATAAATAAATGGTATGAAGATTAGGTCAAAGATGAGGTGACTTCAACAATTTAAATTTCAGCCCAGGGCTGCATTCATCGACTCGTTTCTTTCTATAATTATTACATATTGTCGTTGATTAAATCAAATCAATAAAGGCTGTACAACGATGACAAATTCATGAAACCCGCACAGCTGATTCTTAATAAATACATTTCTTTGTCACTTTTCCCAACATCATAATTGACAATGCCTTCCTCTAGTGCTTTATGGATGCTGTCATCATGCGTTTGGTTGTATGTTACAAGTGCATTTTATGACTACTGTTGTGAATAAACATTTATGTAAGAATAAAATTCATGTGTTACAAACAGAGCTATGCAGTATTTTAAAATACGTATTTTCAGACCATAAAGTAGTTTGGATTTTGTATTTCATTGTTGATGAGCAGTGAGCAAGTATTTTGTACTTACAATTAGTATTTTGAGGACCAGTAGGTACAAAAGTATTTGGTATTTACTTACTCTCAATGACATGTGAATTGTATTTCAAATAAAGTATTTGTATCAAAATACTTTTCACTAGTAATAATTCTGGTTTTGACATTGTATGCGGCTTGTACGATGTGAAATATCTGTTCAAATCCCATTTACCATTGGAATGACATACGTTGAATGAATCCCTTTACTACATCTAACATTTTCAGGAACTCGATACTGCATTACGTCGTTGAAGAGGCGAAATGGTCTACGCGCGCATGCTTTTGTACAGTACAGACCATTTTGCCTCTGCAACAACGATATTTGATATACGCCGAAGACCGACTCGATTTAATTTTCAGATAATAACTATTTATTATAATAATCATTTCGAAAATACATTTAATTACTAATAAATCAAACTTTCATATTTATCTAATTCATTAACAGTCAAAACGATTTATAATATCATAAATTTTAATGGATTGACCTATTCGGCAACCGTTGAACAATTTGTTACTACACATGTCTTATATGCCTTGTCTTTGAAGTGGTTGTTTTAAAAGGTTTGTGTTATAGAAACCAAGAAGAGTGAGCATTATGTGGGTATTTTAAGGAAAGTATTGTATTTAAAATACAGTATTTTGTATTTGAGTACTTTAAAATACCTACCATGTATTGTATTTTCATTTGTATTTTAGCAATAAACCCTGAAGTATTTTACTTTGTATTTTGTATTTTACATATTTTATTTCAAGTATTTTATTTTGTATTTTGTTAACGAAGACCAAGTATTTTGCATTGCTCTGGTTACAAATAATAACTACTCCGTGTAAAAATCTCCTGCGGAATTTCCTCCGCGTAATAATCTCCACCTGGGGCGTAAATAACTCCCGCGGAGTTTTCACGGCGTACAAATCTCGGTGTAAAAATCCCCAGCGGAGTTTTCTCCGAACACGGTCAATACCGTAATTACTTCCTTTGATACAATACTCGGGTTTATTATGTACATTAGTTATTAGAGCGGAATGACTTATTGAGGCATTTTGTACAATTTTGCGCTTAAATTCGAAACGGTTGCACGTTGCAATTAACTTGATAAGTATTTTTTAAATTGCAACTTTTTGCAGTGCAAGTACTTGCAATTGCAATTGAATTTCTTGCGATTTCAGTTGTGCTTAACCGGTAATTACGAGAATTTAATGCTTTTGTAATTGCAATTTAAGTACACACAAATTGCACTTGCACCGACAATTGCAATTCCTTGGTGAAAAATAACCGAAATTGAACCGAACTTGCAAGTTCAATTAATTAACACTAGTTATAATCCTGCCAATATCTGTGATCTAAACAGCTCCCCTATTAGTAACTTAAAATCATCCCACCATCTGTAAACTTAGCATTTCTAAAGTATTCAGTTACCCCTAATGCAGAGTAGAGGTGGGATTCGGGCTTGACTTCAGGCCCGAACCCGGAAGAAACCCGAACAAAAACTATTAGCTTGACCCGGCCCACCAACGGGCTAAATATTGGATATTCAACCCGCCAATTTTATGCACCTTACATATTACGAAGCCCAAACCCGCTAAAAACCCGGCCCTTAAATGGTTTTAAACCCCGATGAAAACCCAGCTTTTTAGTAACAATCGAATCCGCTGTGTAACCTTTGTTTACATATTCTATTCTATTACATATAATATCCATCCCAACTCAACACATTCAATAAATATGCACTTCAGGAGCAAAATTTATTATTGGCTCTGGAAATTTTCGAACATAAACTATCAAGCGGAAGTGATTGTTCCAAAAAATCGATTGTTTAGCATGAATATACATGCGTGAAAGCTATGCTTGAACTCTGCGCAACGTCAAGTATGCATGTCACCTAACTGTCCTAAATTCTATTCTAGTAGGGTTAGGAAAAGTAAGACATACAGGCATCCCACATTTTGTTAAAGTCGATAATTACCTATACTGTTGACAAAAATTAAAAGGTTGACAAATATACCTTTCATGCAAAATTACACACCCTGGTTTGCCTTTCTACAACAAAGAAGATTTTTATTTCCCATGTATTTTCCGTGGTAGTTATGCAAGCTGTATGTTACAACAGGGATAGTTTATTTTTAAAGTGAAGCGCTTTTGTAAAATTGCTCGTTTTTGATTGTGTTCTTCTAAGGCTCCCGCTCGGGATGAGATACAACGACCGGACCAGCGGCAAACGACCTTTTGGGTCCTGGACTTGGGCATAACGCCTTTACTTTTTCAATTTTCGAAATTTCATGAAATTTTGAAAATTCCACAAATTTACGTAAAAATCTGATTTTACCGCACAAATGAATTCGTTGATCACTAAAGTCGTGGAAAATACCTTTCCCACCCCTTTCATGAAATTTCGAAAATATTCAGAATTTACGTAAAAATCTGATTTAACCGAACAAACGAATTCCTTGATCACTATAATCGTGGAGAATACCTTCCCGCCACAAAATTCGAGTTTTGCTGAAATTTCGAAAAAATTTGATTTAACCACGGGAACATACTCGTTGATCACTAAGATCGTAAAAATAGCTTCCCCGACTAGACATTTCATCAAATTTTGCTAAAACTCCCAATTTATGTAGAAACCAGATTTAACCACAGTTTCCTTGATTTCCAAGGACGTGGAAAATACGTTCCCCGCCACGGCATTAGTGTATTGGCAACATAATGAACGAATAACACGGTCGACGCAGTGAAATTTCAAACGTTAAATTTACAATATCGTTTTCACCACGGAAATGATTTCAATGATGACAAGGTATAAAATACCTTCCACACAAAGGCCAGGAAATAAGACTCATGATGAGAGCTGCGGATATACATATTTCTCACTCAGAAATTTCACGTTCGATGACATTTCCAAAAAACGCAAAATAAACGGTTATTATATCAACCTACTCTACTCTATACGTACATTTCGTGTAACAACTACCCAACCTGCCAACATTAAAACAACTTTCACTCGAGCTCACACAAGCGAGGCAGTAGCGCTTCGCTTCTGTTGCAAATCGATTCATCGATTGCAGTTTTGGATTTTTGGATTTTGTTTTTCACGTAACCAGTTTTATAGTGTCCAAATTCACAGCTAAGTTTATCATTAAATATGATTTAACTTAGTGCAAAATTTAATCAAAATCAGTTAGGGAAAAGAACCGTATATTGAACCAACTTTTGCAATATTTTTTAAATGGTAGTGTAGCAACAGCCCCAAAGCAAGAGTACCCCGACGTTGTTGCATTTACAGGTATCTCAAAACTATTTCAGGCTGTTCCAATGAGAATATTGCTACATGTAGATAATAGAATCCATATCTTTGGATTACGTGGTTAACTTTATTAAACTAATTATTATTTAATTATATGCAAGCTTTCGACATCTAACAGACTATCATCATCAGTTACTAAGAAAGCAAGTGATAGATAATTTGTACAATTGAGAAAAGCACAATTTTTTTAAAATCAATAATTTTCTAGGAATGAACTTTTTTTAACAATTAGTTATATTATCTAAATTAAAGGCTTCCATGCAACGTCTAATCAAAAACCGTCGTTGACGTTCATCAAATTCTTATCCGATTGTTGGATTATTAAACTCTCCTTGATTTTTCTGAATAACTGGTTTGGTTCTTTTATGATTGATATGGCGTTATCCCAATCGATGGAGTGTTTTTTATTGTTGCAAATGTGCCGAGCAACTGCTGATTTTTCACGATTCTTCAATGGAACATGTGTTCTTTCAGTTGTGTGTTTAACCGTGACGATACGTCTCACCGTAATAAATTTGGTCACAGGAATTGCATGGAATCTTATATATTACATGAGTGTCATTCTCTTCTTTGTCCTTGATTCGGTTAAGCACTTATAATTTTATTACCGGGTAAGAAAGTTCTACCATTCAAATTTTCATGGTCATAATCCGGCAATTTTATTGGATAAATTACCAAGAAATGGAATGGGAACCCATTTAGTGTAGATATTTGCCTCACATAAACTTTTGCCCTAGAACCTGTAGATCCATGGCACCATTTAAAAGTTCATTTAAAAAAAATCTGACGCACTGCAGATTGCAGGATAGTTTCTTTTTGTGGTAATTACGAATAGACAAGAAACTTATCAATAATATAAATTTTGAAGAAATTATAGAAACAAAGAAAAAATTTAACATGACTGATTTTTCAAAACACATGTAGAATGTAATGTAAATACATGTACCAAAATCCCAATATTTGAATTATAACTTCGAAACGGTTTCGAATTTTAAAAAACAAAATCGAGAAAAAAAGTTAACACATAAACCCTTTATAAACGCAAAATTTCAAGCCTTGCCGTTCTTCAGCAATAAAGTTTTTATTTCCAACATATTTTAAACTGTAGTTATGCAAACTGAATGTAAAAACCTGAAGAAAAAGTCGTTGAAAATGGGTCACATCAAGAACACTATGAGCACTACAGAGCTGAAAAACTTCATGTAACATGAGGCTGGTCTCGAATTACCTTCAAGACCTTGATAATTGAAATGTTCACGCGTTCGAAAGTTATCCAGCATTCATTGCTTTTTAGGATCGACCAAACGCTAAAGTGCATTTTACGCAGCACGAATTTAAAAAAAATGAAAATCCTAGAAAATGCTAGTCAGTAGAACAAAGCATCTTTACAAAAAAGGATAACTCAATGTTAACTGAATTATGAGTTACTCAGCACGTACGCGGGTGACATTTTCAAAATTGTAAAAACAATTAGCATTTTAAAGAACGGCATTGTATACTCTTCCTTCCGTAATGTTTGATTTCTACAATTTTCCACTGACATAAAAGGTTTAAAGATTATGAGTAACCTTTATATACTCCGACGACTTTCCCTTTCGAGCATGAATAGCACAACTTTTATTACCTATTAGTACTGCTCGAATTTCTTGCAGATTTTGAGTTAAATTTCAAATCTAAAAAGTTTATAATTATAGGAGCTACTAGGTGGGGGTCGTTTAAATGAACATGATGTGTTCCTGGTACATGATGAATTTCAAAATCAGAAATATTTTGACGCATAAAATCTATAAAGCTGTCAAAGTTTTCCTTTGGCTCCACATAAATTCCAGGCTCTGCTTTAATTATACAAACGGGACATTTTATGTTCTTGACTATTTCTTCTGATACGTGTTCTGTCATTGGAGTTGTCGCCAGGACTGTGACTACCATGTCGTGAGAAAATTGATATTTATTATTAAGTAAAGCTATTGCACCACGTTCCAACAAAATCTTACATCCCTCACAATTGACTGATTCTTTTCGACCGTTGTATGTTCTTTGCAAAATTTCGTCGTAAGAATATGTAGGAGGAACTGCCTGTTCCGCTAATTTCTTTTCAATCTTAGCTATTCCGAAGGCAGTTTTCCTGATTGAACCTACGTAATCTGTTAGAAATACTCTTACAATGTCGAGACCGATGTAACCAGCCACAAATCTAAATATTAAAATTGCAAACAGAAAATACATTAAACAACAATAATTATTACTTCATTAAAGCAACTGGGCTTTCCTTATCAAAACATTCAATGCAAGGCTTCACAAATATAAATTATATTATAAACTGACATAAAAATATAATTTGGGGGTGAACAGAGGTATACGTAAAAGAAGAACGCACACCCCTATATATATATATTCACTTATCAAAACCTTTACATAAAACTGTGTAAATAAAATTATCCTATTCGAAGTAATCAAAAATTATTTATATTGTGCGTCATAAGCGAAAGAAATCCAAACAGTACCACAAGTAGCCCTTATGATTATTATGACGATTTCACACGTATGGGACCTGTAAAATCGTCGTCAATCCTGTGAGAGGAAGTACATTTATGTTGTCAAAACATCAAATTATAGCAACAGGGTTACTTACTCGAAATCACAATAAAATATACAGACATATTTATTCGAACCATTTTTTGAAGAACTGTGGTTGAATATAATTTTATTGTGTATATCAATCATGTTATTTTGAAGTTGCAAACTGCAAAGGATTTTATGCGCGTATGAACATTGGGTCAGGTACCTACACTTGTTGCTGCAATTTGTTCGTTTTGTTGTTTTGTTCTCTTCGAAAATGATCAAAAGTAGAACAATTGAAGTTTTATTTTGTTCACTGAGTTATGCCTTGTTTTTTTTGGGTTTTTAACAATACGGATTGATCAAAAACATTCCGAGTTGTTTTATTCTACGGATGTAGAAGACGCTAGAAATTTGTCAAACTGTTGCGTAGACCTTTTCTGTCTGTTTTCGTCTAGCCTACGAATCATTTTATTGAAAGTAACAACACAAATTGGAATTTCCACTGAGGTGACGATACTTGTCAAAATAAGTACGACTAACGTCAAATTGAGATCATGTCACTAGTTATAACCCAAGCGAGGCCGAGTTGAGGTCCTGGGAACTACTAATGACCCAGCGAGATAGAATTAAGGTCTTTGGAATATTTATGACCCTGCGAGGTCGAATTTTGGTCTTGGGAATACTACTGACCCACTAATGTCCTACTGAGGTCATGAGACAACTTACGAACCAATAAGGCCGAATTGGGGTCAAAGAACTGATTGTGACCCACTGATACCAAATTGAGGTCATGGAACTACTTCTGACCAACTGATATCAAATCAGGTCACATGTCTACTTGTAAACCAATAAGGTCAAATTAGCTCATGGGACTACTTGTAAACCAATAAGGTCAAATTAGCTCATGGGACTACTTGTATACCAATAAGGTCAAATTAGCTCATGGGACTACTTGTAAACCAATAAGGTCAAACTAGATCATGGGACTACTTGTAAACTAATAAGGTAAAATTAGATCATTTGACTACTTGTAAACCAATACGGTCAAATTGAGGTCATGAAACTTCATGTGAGTGTGGTCGTGGGACTACTTTTGTGGCATTGTGGTCAAATTGAGGTCTTCGAACAATTATGATCCACAGCGGAAACTTGAATAATTCTTTTTAAATTCTGATTTTGCTTCACGTGACAAATATGATGATTTTTAAAAAGTGTGGAAAATTATTTAACCTTTGGTTACGGTAAAGCCAGGGTTGAAAATTGGAATCGGAATAATTGGAATCGGAATCGAAAAAGAATCCGAAAATCTAAAGTATTAGAATCGGAATCAGAATTAAAAATAATGTAAAATTAGGTATTGGAATCAGAATTAGAAAGTAAGTATCGGTATTGGTATTAGAATTTAATGATATTCCGATGAATTCCGATTCCATTTTTGACACTGCATTATACAGCCATAAAGAGCCCTTTACGATCTTTTACATAGAACCTTTACACTTCTACATGGTTTTTTGCGCAACTAGTTCTTTATCGAAGTAATAAAAATGGAAAGAAAGACAGAATTGTTTGTTCATGATTGCTACAACTACAATAGAAATTTAGAAATACCAAAACAAATTAAGACATGTTACAACGTATTCTGTGGAGCAACTATGGACCGCACAAGGGACAAATGAGTTAATTTGTTCAAGTGGTTGAATGATTCAGAATTTCAGAATTCTCGTAAATTCCCAAGAAAGTAACATTTCTAATCTTGAGCATTCCAGTAACTTAGGTTACTGTGGGAAGACTTTTCTCTGCATTACGTTTAAGTTAAAACTATAACCTAGGTTGACTACCGGAGGAATCCCTGCAAAACATATTGTTGTAAACAAACAGTTTAAATAACGTGGTCGAATGACTTAAAAATGACAAAAATAACAATAAATTATAGGTTACGTGTATAGAATCGGAATTGGAATCGGAATTATTTAAAAGTATTTGAATTAATTGGTATCGGAATTCAAAATTAATTATTTGGATACATCGGAATCTAAATCGGAATTAATTGGTATCGGAATTCAAAATTAATTATTTGGATACATCGGAATCTAAATCGGAATTAATTGGTATCGGAATTCAAAATTAATTATTTGGATACATCGGAATCTAAATCGAAATTAAATTTAAGCGGGTATTGTAACTGGAATCGGAATTTTTATTTTTCCGATATTTCCTCCCTGGGTAAAGCACACGGATATATTTTCGGAAAACTTAAATATTTAACATTTGCAGAACCGCCCTTGAATATTAAAAAACTAAAACCTGTACTCGTGCAGTCGTGTATGTATGTAATTATAATTTTTCATTTCAAGAGAATTTTCATTATATAGCAGTTGGCTTATGAATTGACTGAAATTGCATAAACGGACTTGTAAACTTGAGATAGACATTTAACACCAAATAGTCAGCAAAACATCCGGAGTATTCATGCAGCATTCTATAATACAAAATATTATGACTTACTCAGGAAAGATGCCCGAAAAACTAAATGACAGCACTGATCCCATTGAATGACCAATCAAGACAATTTTGTTCCATTTGAATTCCGTCATGACTCGGTTAATTGCCATCAGGAATTCTGCAAAACCATCGAAGTAACCTCGGGATGATAGCGGCGACTTTCCATGTCCAGGCAAGTCAAAAGCATAGCACGTTCTTCCAGGTTTCATAATCAGTGATAAAAGAGGATCAAATGTGTTAGCATTGTCTAGCCACCCATGAATGCATACAATTGGAAGTTCCTTCGTGTCGGTCTCGCCAACGCCTTGCCACAATTTTCCTACAAAAATATAGTGCTTCTAAAATTATTTTCCAAGTAATCCAAAGGTATGAATCCAATAAAGTGGATCCATATATTATATAAGCATTTAGTTTCAATGTACCGGTTACCTGCAATGTACGAATTATTTGTAGGAATTCCGACTTCTTTCACCGTATACCTGTCCGTAATGACTTTTGATGAAATAAGCCTTGAAAAAGGTTGTGCGGATTGACTTTGCCTCAGTAGCCTGAGTAACTGAAACCTTTGCGTCATCATTTTGATTAGGAACGCTATGAATTCAACTACCACAGATAATTCTTCTCCTGCAACAGTAAAATATACAAACATCAGAATACATACACAGACCAAATTACCTAAAGTTACGTACTAATAATTCAATTAGATACGTCCACCAACCAGTAATTCATATCACAACCAATCAATCATCATCACTTCTTTTTACAATTTTACAAAGATGCTTTACTTTTCCTCAACTTGTTAGAATTTTTAATCTGCAAACCTTGCAACCTTGCAAGGAACTTTTCAGGAATCTCTTGTATCTCAAATACAATGCAATATTAAAATCAAAATCCCTATAATCATATCAAACTACCGTTCGATCGAAGTGGAACTTATTATTATTCTATAAGCAGCAAGTCAGTGGAAGATATCTTTATTAAGGGTGCTGGAATTCCTATGTCTGTCGAATGTATGCCGTTACGAAAACGTAAATGCATACCTTTGCCTGTTTCCGTAAAGAAATGTCAATAGTTTTGAATTGTAAGTTTTGCGAATCACTAATTATCTTCGTAAATATGAAATTAAATCAAGTCAGTTATATACACAAGTTGCAGAACGGCATTCAGTCATATTCTCGCTACAGCGAACTATATTTATTTACCTATTACTTTTTTTTACAAATCTATATTTCAACTTTAGTGCCCATTGGAAAAATCCTTAACTTGTCATTGTCACAATGTTATTTTATACATGTTGCTATTTCACACAATGGTACTTTTCCCCATGAACCTAGCCCCACATTTTTAAAACCTGTCTAAAGTATTCCATAAAGCGGTCTCATGTTTTCTATTCGAAAAAAGCCTTTTTCCTGCAGACATTGGCAGTCTTAATCTTACGAAAAAGATTGAGTTGAAAATTAATGCATGCCAAAATTCCATATCTAAACAAATCTGAACTTGTACCATTTCTATGGCGCTTATTCAGTTTCGCAGCTAGAGGGATGAAAATTTGAAAAATATGGAAGAAATAACTATCCTTAGCTCATTGTGACCTTCTTAGGTCAATCGGCCAATTTTGTATATATGCTTGAAAAATTTGTAAACAGATTATTCTTTAAAACAAGGGATCACATTTCTTCGACCGCGGTTGGTAAGCTACGAGGAAGAAAAATAAAATTCAATTCGAATCAGCTCTCGAATACCCAACACGGACAGCCAACTCCGTGCTGACGTTGTCATAAATGTGTTGACTTGCAAACGTGATCGCAAATGCACAACATTACTTGACATAGCATAAATAAAGGAATTCAATCGCACAGCCCTAACACAGACGGCAGGCAGTCAGCGTCAGCCTAAAGAATTATCAGGTACTTAAATACAACAAACAACGTTGAACGTGGACTAGCTTTATTTACAAGGAAGAGTCACGTCAGCCGGCTCATTAGTAATTAAACCATTGTCTATGTTAATTAAAACATTAAATCCTGTGAAGATGATTACGAGTAACTGGGTGTAGATCTAAAACGCGAGGATGATAAAATTAGCAGCAACAAAGTAAGCATGTATGTATGTATACATGAATATATCTATATACTGTAAGTAGTTTGCCTTCCCGTAATAATAAACATTTATATTTACTTTAATTTTTTCACTATCACACGCATTACTTTCATATCCCGTTCCACCCCAGCTTCTTTGCAACTTTGGAGGCACATTCCATAATTACTTTAGACTAATAGGTTGGCGTGACGGACTCCCGGCGGAATTGTGGTTGTTGTCCCCGAAGTTGCAAATAAGTTGGATTGTTACGAGAAATTAAATCATGTTGCCTTTCATTTTTCTATCTAACACCAAAATTAAGTAGAACTTTTAAATTATTCCAAGTCTCATTGTCAACGTTTTGTTTCTTTGAAATCTTTGACACTCATGGGGCACAATGGAAATTTTCTTGACGTCCTACATGAGCTTATTTATTCCGTACACTAGTTTATTTTCCAAGTACTGCCCTATCTGGCAACATTTCCTAAACGATATTGAAAATAATACAAAAACCACGGACTTCAATGGATTCGAAAAAATCACGAAAATTCAATCCGGCTTCAAATCGAGTTTGTGCCTTTAAACACTGAAATCGGGTCGAGGGATCGGAAACATTGTGTGTATAGGTTATGAAACTGTCCAGTGCTAATCCTAGCATTACACTTATTTGTGTTGACAAATGTTATCACTGTTTACAAATGGAAATTAGCTCCAGCGCTAATGGTGAAGACTGTAACCTGTAACCTCCTAATTTAAGTACGACTCACATTTATTATTTTTAAATAAAAATGACTTTTCCAGAAGACTCCAACCTCCGAACCTTTCTACACATTCGTTCATTATTCTTCTATTGAGATCCATTTTTGAGGTAACCATTCTTCACTAACGTAGTTTCTATATTACAAATCCAAATAATAGTGCTACACTCTAAAAGCATAACCAATATTTACGGGATAATTAGAACCAGTGTCACCAAGTATTATTATTATTCCTTATTTTATCAATCCCTATATAATTAGTTGATTTAGAATTTAATAAAAAAGAATTACCTTGAGTACGATTTCCACTTCAAAACACGGAATCCAAACCAGTATCGTTCCGAGGACAGGAGTAGTTGGACTTTGCACAGGAACTAAATCTGACGAATGGCTCAATTCCTATACACAGTCACAAAAAAAAATAACTTAATGCTTATTCACTCAAATAATAACTATTTTAAAATTTCAGCCCAGTAACCCAGTTGAAGTATAAGTAACAATTTACATTAAATACGAACAATCCCTACATTCCCTCACCGACACACCTCACGCACGTGGAGAGAATGACACGAATATTACACATAAATTTCCAATTCCATGACGAAATCCTCCTTCCACCGACGGACGGCCGAAGGAATGAATGAAATCCGTTCTATAGCCTTGAGTGACACACAGTTCCCTTCCCGGGTCGGATTTCAATTCAGTGATTGAATTGGACGGACAGAGTCACATGCGTTCATTTGAATTGCAGTGCACGGTTTAGGCGCTCGCTCAGAGTTCAGTCATGAGAAGGAATCCGCAGTAATAACATCTGCCCCGTCATACGACATCTCTCGCATTTCTCCTTCAACAAATCTTAATTTCTACAAATGTTTCAATTCCCTTACGTTCAGTGGCCCCAGGGTGCTGGACTGCTTGTTGTGATTAACAAGTTCCATATAATTAAATAAAAGTTCCTGGAGACCGTTTCCCGTAATTCCAACTCTCCCTTATTAGATTTAATAATTGATTTTTCAATCATGTGTTTTCATGCTGTATGGAATGAAACCACACTGCATGAGCAGGTAAATCCTAAAATATAATTAAACTTTTTGATAGTATCAAAATTTCAGAAAATGTCCTTGTTTTACTCAAGGAAATCAGGAATAGATTTTTTAAAACAGAGATTAAATCCTTGAAGCAGGGATAATTGTTCAAAGTCCAAGGTCCAGGGCTCCAGGGACAAATAATTACGGACCCCTGTGTTGGGGGTGGCATGTAAATAACAGAGTCCTTCTCTGAGAGAGGATTCTGACTTCCTTGAGTACCTATGTCGGTGGAAAGATTGCGGGAATAACCGAACTTGCAATTGCAATATTATAATTGATAATGCAAGTAAGTACCAGTAATGCCGTACCTGGTAGTTGCTAAAATGTGTCAAATAGATTATGCAAATAACCGAAGTTGAAATTGCAATTAGTTCATAAGTTCCTTGCAGTTGGTAAGACAATTATTGTAAAACTATTAGGATATTATTGTACTCATATGAGTACAATTGCAAGTGCAATTGCAATTTGTAATTGCGAGTTAACTGATATACAGTATGCATCGTCGGTGAAGAGGCAAAATGAATTTTTGCAGAATGCATTTTTGATTAGTAGCAAAATGATTTACATGCAGTTTCATTAAATTGTACAAGGTGTATTAAGTAAAATGATCTATGTACATAGATCCAATGCATAATGAAACAGATGCACCAGTTAAAAAGTCTTCCTACGAACCTTCCAAGGCTTTTGTAAAATTTCATGCTTTAACAAACATTTACAAGAAGCCCTTAAAATATTTGGCCTTTCGTCAGCCTTCCATCTAAAAAGCATAAGCACAAATCGTCTTTAGCCTTCATCTAAAAATAACCTTCCTTCAAATTTAGACATCGTTTGATTTTTTTAATGAATCAACAAACTCGTGTTTAGGGTTGCCTTTCGAGAACATTTTGGATATACATATTTTCGGTCGATACAACATATGTAGATATATATAGCAACAGTTCCATTTATTCAATCACATGAAATGATTAACACAAATCATACTTCAGTTAATAATCTCTCTATAATGGACGATCAAGGGACGGGGATATTATTGTCCTGATAGACAATGAATTTTGTGCAAATGGAACATTTTGATACTAATCGAAAATTCACTAAGATCATTTTGCCTGTCACCGACGAAATTGTACAGTAACTATACTCATTGAGATAATACTCGTGATTATTATATACATACATTAAAGTTATTAGAACGGAATGACTTATTGAGGCATTTTGTGGAATTTTTTGCAAATTGCAATTAAATTGATAAGGACGTATAAAATTGCAACTTTTTACAGTGAACGTACTTGTAATTGCAATTATTGAATTTCTTGGAATTTCAGTTGTACTTAACCGGTAATTGTGAGCATTTAATGCTTTTGTAATTATTGCAATTTAAGTATACAGAAATTGCACTTGCACCTACAATTGCAATTCCCTGGTCTAAAATAACCGCAATTGAACCGATCTTGCAAGTTGCAAATTCAACTAGTATTTGCGGTTAACTTGCAGTTTGCAGTTGACAAGAAACACTTGACTACTGATAGGTGGAATGAAGGGGGTGTACTGTGAAGGTAGAAATCACTGATTAAAGTAACTCCTTTTTAGTTATTACATATAGATGAGCCTGCTCTTGCAAAGACAGAAACTATTGAAGTTGTGGTCTGTGGGAATGTGTCCAGTCCACAAAATTTTTCTTTTACAGAGAACATAAATGTATGAAGGAGTCTCCTATGTAGCGACTCTGCTACACTGTATAGGAATTGATCCTGTTAGGAAACGAAATCTGCAGCTAATTAAAAAGAATTAAGGGAAATATAGGTAGAGTGTTTATTCCCAAGGTCTTGCTACATTTAGCTCCAGGGCTTCTCCTTACTTATATTTTTAGTATAAGTGAATCAATAATTTGCTTATGGTTGATATGTAATAGGAATACAGATGTGAGCCGCCTGCCCCTCCTGCTGTCATCATAACCCTAAACGCTGCATCAATGAATTAAGGACCAACAATTTAGGGAAGAATAGCCAGGCAGGACATAGGGCCAGTGGGGCAAGTATACATAGACGGTGAAATATCCTTTATACAAGGAATCTCGGGCGGTTCCGTCACCCCATTTCCATCAAATGGTCGAGTTGCGTTTTTAAATTAATTTGAAATAAATCGAAGTTTAAAATGTCAGTTGTAACATGGAACAATCAAACCTTTTATCCTCGGCCTGGAGTAAACCATGGGTTAGAGTGAGAGTATTATGAAAGATAATGTAGGCATTAATAACATATTCACTTGTACTGTCGAAAGTATTAAAAAGTTATACAGACGAACATCCATACGCGTGACGTGACCCTTTTCAGTCATTCATCACACGTTTTCATAACGAAGAACATCAACTGTTTTATTGAGTTTATGTAGATAGTTCACCCTTTTTATTCGACATATGGCTGATAGTATAGTAGTGGTGGATGGACCATCATTTTGACTTTGACATCAAATCATGTCTTCATCCCATTTCATTACTACTGGCCCATAGTTTTACAAGACGAAAAAAGTTTATCATCTCGTCCAATAAATTCAATTCGCTCAGGGGTTGATTTCCATGTATTTTTCACAGGAGAATACTTACGGGATTTATACCTCATCTTTCATGTTTTATCCTCAAAACTATTATAAAATTAAATACTAAATTCATAAAATTATACTGTCTTTAGTTAAAACCATTGTAAACAAATTCTTACGCAGAAATAACTCATTTTTACATATTTAAGTCAATTATTAGGTACGAGTTCATGTTCTGACGGCACATCCTCCGTTCAATTTTGAAAACGTTTAAGTCAACACAGGGAACTTTTGTGACTGTTCTCATGGAACGGTACGATTATAATTATACAGCTTGACAGAATACTCACACATAAATTCTAATACATGAATTATTGCTTCATAAAATCGATCATTCAAGGATGCTAAATATTTGCCATGCACAAACATGGAATACCAAACAAAGGAGAGCAGGGATTTAAGCATGTCCGAAAAGTAGACTAACAAAAGCCTCACACCTGGTCCTATTACCCTTACAATGGAGATGTACAGCAGTGATGAAAGTCAAAGCATTTAAGGTTACAATTGTGACATTGGTTCAAAGTGAATGTAGCAATGTATCAAGCTCCATCACAATTGATTCTAAAAAAAATAGTTTAAAAAATCTTGGCTTTATATTACACTAAACCTTGATTCAAGTGCTGTTCCATTCACAGAATTTCTCTCTATTTCCAGAAAAAGATTATCATTATACCTCTGACGTGCACACATCATCAAATAATTGACATTCAGGTACTATGAGAGAAGCATTAATTTATTGTATGATCCTGTCTTGTTACCATTTGCCATTTGAAATAATATCCCTGTTACCCATGAATAAGCGGATAATGCATCTTAAACATAATAAATAGTCTTTTACACTATTATTAGCACTTAATGATAAAATGTTCTTTTAATGGAAAGAGTATATGCTATAGCACAGCCCTTTCTTTCCTCTTGACAAAAATATGTTAGACTAAGATTCCTGGAAAAAATCCGTTGGGAAAAAGTTGTTGGGGAAGTTGAAACAAAGGCTAATAGAGCCGTGTGTATTTCCCCGACGTGCTATGAATGTAAACAATAAATTATTGTAACGTAATAAAAATATAAATTGACCTTGATGAATGAAGTCAATTGAAATTAGGATGAAATGGATGAAAGGAGCTAGACAATATGTCAACATTGATTAAACGTGTGGAGGAAAGTAAAGTAAGGCCACGTGTATGAGGATGTCCGTAACTGATGAATTAATGTATAGACTTTGACTAATTGAAAAACGTTTCACAGTTATGATGATGGAAGCAGACTCCCTATTTAAGCAACATCATATTTATTGTCTCTGACTGTCACTCGCATTGGAAATTTCACTTCTCAAACCCTTTGTGCACTCCGTTTTGAAAGAATTAGAGGGGATAGCGGAGTAACAGAGGTATGTATCCGACTAGTTGCTAGTTGCTATTTCACTTTAAGGTCGGAGAATAATTCTGTGTGTGGAACATAAATATGTACATATGTACGGATATATGCAAAATAGTGTATGTATGAATTTTTTTGGGTGGCAGGACTCTCTGTCTCTCTCTCATTCTCTCTCTCTCTCTCTACATGGAGTATTGTACGTCACCAGCATGACTTTGGTGTAAGTCACTTGCATATTAATGCTTGAATATTGGGCATCACAACTCATGTATGTTTTTATTTATGTAAGTACATGGGGGTTGATAATAGCGGTTTATTCCTGTTGTTGAATGTGTGGCAATGAATGCATGGATGGAGCATGGACTGCGTAATAATCTTATGGAGGATTGAAATGAGATGAAATATTCCTCGGGGTTTAGTTTGATTCACTTGAGCGGGAGCGAAGAGAACAGATGAATAAATAGAAATGAAACATATGTCAAGTGCAATGTAAAATCACACATTTTGATATTATTATTATTCCAGCCATTCGCACCACACAACAGTCTCCACACAATGAGTTACATTATGCGCAAAATGCTTTTCCTCCAGCCAAACAGTCAAGCTTTGAATTTACAATAATAAATTCAGATGAAAGATGAATATAAAAATCCGGCTCCGGAATAAACTTACATTCATCATCCCTCTCACAAATCTACATATACGTATGCATCAAGAAGACCTGGAGTACATACACCCAGCAGGCCAGGAGCCTTACAGACACACTCTCGCTAGAGTTGCAATTTCACATCCTTTGCGCATCCCCACAACAAACACTCACTCAACACTCATTCGATAGTTTCCTATGGACAATGATGAAACATATCGTCTATTTTTACGACTGAAATTTATGTCCTTTCATACCCATCCATTAAAGATTGCAAAGTGGTCTGAAACCTGTTTAAACGTATACGTCCCTTGCTACCTTATCATAGGCCTTTAAAACACCAATATTTGCTACCCAACAATCCTTTCTCTCTTCCCCATCCCTGATGTTCACAGACCACATAGAATTGTGTGTAGTGCTTAAAAATCTACATTCTTTGAATTCCTTCAGATGATCTGTGCAACCGGAATTGAGATTCCTTTTCCCATGATTTTGACTCAATGTTTTACATTGTACTTATCCACAGACAAATTACAGTAGTAATGCCTGATTATGAGGGAAAATCAGCACAAATTATAATTTTGGTACACGTGTACTTTACTTTTGTTAACAAATTTTAGAGCAGTCGGAGGTATCACGTCTACAAAATTTCAACTGGTAGTTAGATACGGAATCAATACTACAAAGATCCGGTCATTATTTCCCGTTAGGATATTTATATTTTTCGATGGTCTTGTTGCGGGAAGACCCATAACATGTTACTGAAAATTATTTGACACAGGTCGTATCAGCGTACCACACTACAGGCTTAAAATTCTGACTCCGTATCAGCTCAGCCGAAATACATGGATCCCCTCTTTCTTTCGGCCAGAGCTTGCACAGTAAAATTCTAAATGGCAACCACAGAAATTCCTCCCCCACATTTTAAATTTCGTTCGTGACTCGAAATGTATCCAGTCTTGATCAATATTTTTACATGTACTACCCACAATTCCCCTTTGCTGGGTAGCCATATATATAGCCCAAGTTTTCGTACAAACTAAGCGTAATTTTGTGGGTCGGCAAAATCGCTCTAATTTTTCAATTCTTAATTAAAGCCATTTTAAAAATTGTAGAGGAATTTCCCACTGTAGATTGATAGAAGATTTCTCCCAAATCGTTATGATTGTTCCATAACCCAAGGACAGCCTAAATTACGAGTAAATACTGTCCCTGAATTTTGCACTCGGAACTTACCCTTCATACCAAACACTTTTTAATAATTGGGAAGTTACATTACAAGTGAGAAAAGCTTAAACCGGCTCTCGTAGGTGTGAGCTATTTTTAATACAATTCCAGCAACTCAACGACTACAAGTTGGGGAAGATCAGGAGAAGATTAGTAAGAGATTAAAGAACGCTCATTAGACTGACATTGGAATGCCCATTGTGAGATACGCAGTTCTCTTTAACTGTCTTGAGATGTCTACTGCTGGTCCCGGTTTGGATATTTGCATGGTTCCATTCTTCTGAGTACAGCCTCTTCTTCACCTGCCCTCTTCTCCCAATCAGGAGGGGGGGGGGTTGGATTTGACGATCGTAGATTTTGAGTCCTCTGGTAGCCTCGATCATTCGCCACGCTTGTGTATATTTCAGCCCTGAACTGCCCACGTTCTTCTTTCTTACAGTATTCTATTTTTCAGCAGTTTTGCCTTTGGAAAACAGAAACCAATGTCATTATCACTCCAAAAAGTAACTTCTGTTGTTGCTTCTTTTTTTTTTTAAATAAAAAAGCCTTCCTGGCTTCTCCCAGAGTTACAAAAAGTTGAGTTCATAACCTCTAAGGAGTTCCAAAATGTTGATCTGATTTGCATTTTTTCCTGCTAGACGTTGCTCTTTTGTACCCTGAATTCAGGCATTCCCTGGTTTCTCTCTGCGACAGGGACTCATCAAAACGAACTGATTTCTTGCGTGAAGGTTTCCCGAGGTTGATATTGATGGAAGAAGGGTTGCTCAGGTTAGGGGTACTTCGATGAAGGCCAAAATAGGGGAAACTGTCCAGGTTAAATGGGAAGAGCGTTAAGTGGGATGACGCATGCTCAGAAAACAAACGAGAAAAGGAACTTCTGCTGGAACTGCATCGTTGCGAAGACTCCCCGCTACCGAAGTTCGCACCAGACTTGGGATCTTCTGCAACGTCTTGTGCAGGATCCTGACCCAATAGCACCACGAAGCATAAGAGATGTAACCAGCCGGAGAGAAAAGCACAGCCCTGTTAAACACCTTTGTAAGCGCTTGGCTGTACTAAGCATTTTCGTAAAAAACCATTTTTTAATGAACTTACAAATGCTATTAATTTGGACGTAGAAGCTTGACAAAGCTTTGCTTGACAAATGTAAACCATAGTTGGCTCCTTCTTGCTATAAACGCAAGGGAGACGATGGGCTTGCTTGTCGTCATTCTTTTGCATAAAGAAGTTCCCCAAAATCAAAGTCCCACCAATCAACCAAATCAAAGTAAATACCAAGTTGAGATATTTTATCTGGAACATTATAAAATTGAATTTTGAATTCTCAAGGTTTTTAAACTCTATACGTTTTTATAAATTAAGTTACTAACTACTAACCTTCGAAAACAAATGTAGTTTAACTCTGCAGTAAATGCAGACATAGAGGGAATTAAACCACCAAAAGAATAGAAGCGTGACGAAGATCACTATGCCAAAAACCGTGGACCGACGGAAATCAACTGGTTTTCCATCATCATTAAAATATTTACTACAGTTCGCTTGAATGTCAAGGGTTTGGTTCTCTCTTTTCGTCTTAGCATCGCCCTCTGGAGGGCCCGAATTTGAGCTGGGAAATTTGTTATTCCAACTTCGAAAGTCATGGAGGACACTGTGGAAGAGGAAGCACAGGGACGCTAATTCTGCCACCTGTTAAGAACGATTACAATTGGATACCAGAATTTAATAAGTTCGAATAAATAATGTATTAATTACTGCAATCGAAATAGCCGCCAAACATAAATAAAAGTTAATAACTTGCCAATGATATGAGCCGAATGATCAATAAATTTTTACGCAAAGCCATCCCCTAATTTTCTGATCGTTTAAGCTTTGTAATTAAAATAAATGTATGACTATACACAACAATCTCTTTTTGATGCTGCTTGTAAATTAGCTTTGCGTATTATCGCTAGGTGAATGCAAGCATTGCTGTGTTTTCTTTCGAATTCCCTGAACACTGGCTTGGCTATACACACGCTTGTTAATGGATATTAGTGTGAATTGAGAATTTCTTTTCAAATTATTAACAGCCGTCTGTCTAGACTGAAAAATCAGTATTTCAATGTTTTCACTCACATGTCACAAAATCTGTTTTTTCTCAATTTAAATTAAACAAGCTGGCCAATTTTAATGTTCCATGGCTTAAAGTTGGTTTTAAAATGGTTTAAAATCAATGCCCTGTTAACTCCTAACTATGGTTTATAAATATTGATTTTTTTAAAAAGATTTGAATAGTATTCATGAATTTAAAAACTGCATCAAAGGACCTGGAGGAGTCCTGAGGGAGGAGACCATAATGCTGAAGATGATTTTTTTAAACAAAAAACTGTTGAAATTTTGCTAAAACATTTTTGATTGTTTTACCAAATTTTCAACTTTGATTTTGAAACATTTTGATTTTATTTGGTAGAACCATAAAAGAGTTTTTCATTCAGCTAGCAACGGCTTGATGTGCGATTTGTAATATTATATTAAGTAGTAGTGACAAATTTTCACAAGTCCTACGTAGTTACAATTTTTAACTCAGGAGGGCATTATTTCGAAAAACAAGAATAATTATGTTTATTATCGGTCTCCCAATTATTGCCTGGATTTGAGTCCGGCATTGTTGATTTACTTCAAAATTTCGAGTGTTAAAGTAAATGGGGATAAAATTGTAATAAAAAACATTGTTTCGGGATCGTGCATACCGTTCGAATGAAGTATTAGTCTTGGTTCTAAATGTTGATTGATGAGCACATATTTATCTCACAGGAATAAATATGTCTCCCGTACTCTATGTACATACATAGATGTAGTTGACGAAATCATGTGTTTGGGAGAGAAGCGTATAAATAAATATATATCTAATGCATTGAGAAACCGCAAGCTTTGGATGAAGGGATGAAGTGCTTCTGCAAGCATGCGGAAAGATGAAATGAAATATTGAAAGCAATAGTAAATGGAAGTATCATATATGCCTTTCCGCCCATTTTAAAATCTAGACTGAGGCTGTATCTGTGTACAGTTTTGCGGTTGCGTGGCTCCAAAATGTAAGCTCTGTAAGTATTTACTAAAAAAACATAAATATACATATATTCCGTACACTTAGATACCCCTCTTGAAAATCCTGATGGTAATGAGACCGATGTTGCACACAAATGATGGGAATGAATTATGTCCTGGTTCTCTTCTTGACTTCGTACTTTTGAAGAATGCAAACCTTTGTGCCCACATCGTTATTTACGACCCCTCCACTGTCTTTCTTCATGATCATCGCCAGTTGACATTGTGGTTAGAAGTCTGGTTTGCAAAGAATATAGGACTACAAACAGAATAATGCACCCAACCCATTGTACCTCCAGTGCCACTGGGCGTTTGTTATTCAGTCTTTATTGGCAATTTCACAGACCATATCTTTTTGTTGTCGTCAAAGTCCTGAACACGTGAGGCAATTGTCCAGGTCTTAAGCCTTTTTGGGCTGTTTTCACCAATTTATCGTTAATTAAACCCAATGTCGCCGATACTTAACCGCAGTTTTAATTTTACAAGATCCCGACGAAAATTCAAATCGAAGTTCCTCTTCCATGGAGCATTTCAAGATTATCCTTTAAATTTATCAAAAATAAAAAAATCTTTCTGCATCCTTTGGAAACAACAACTCTTTTAATATTTAAAGATGTAAATGAGGAATGTCGTTAATAATAATAATAATAATAATAATAATAATAATAATAATAATAAATAATCACATGTAATTCAGTATTATAATAATAGGGCAGTTTTCCCCCCTTATTTGTATTTCCAAATATTCTTTTTTTAAGGGTTTTTTTTAAAACACTCCAATAATGTGCTGAGTAATAAATTACTGTAAAGTTATAATTAGTTTGCAGTATGTGTGGACTGAAGCTTCAAGTGTAAGTTGATGTAAAGTATGAGTCTCTGCTTCCATCAATATTTTAAAGTCAACACAGGGAGTTGATTTTAGATAGAAAAAAAAAGTCTAACGAGGAAGAACGAAAGAGCTGCATCGTTTCATCAAATGTAGGAAATAACAGGAGCTTTCACAATTCTGTAGTATGGAATTGAAGAGAAAAATCCGGAGTAACTAATAGGACAAATGTGAGAGGCACTATGCATATATATTTTTTTGTGCTGTGTAAAACGAATTGGGTTCAAAGGGAAAGAGGAAAAAGACGGATGAAAAGGAGATTTTTCCAAATAAAACTGAATGGGATACTTGAAAACTGAAGGTAGTTGATGGAGACTGAATGACTAATTTTGTCAAAGCGCATTGATGTCGTTGTCGTTTGAAGAAAAAGCTGAATACAAAATGAGTCCGCATGCAATTGGGAAGAGTTCGAATGTTATGAAACAAGAATTTGACTAAGGACATGTCCCCGGACGTACATACGTACTGTACGTACATACCTACCTCTTTCGGAAAATGAGGGGAAAAAAATGTTTTCCCTATTTACAAGTTTCAAAAAATCCGGATAATAAAAGCCTATATTAAGGGTGCATGGACGGAAGACTTAGATGAGAAAGTCTAAAGAGGAATCCTGTCGTCTCCAACATCAACAACTTGTTCATTAAACTCTACACTGACTATTTGCATGAGAGATCTTCCATGTAGTACGCAGTATACGGATCCACATAATTTATATTTTTTTTATGAGTATCTCCTTTGAAAAAAATCCTACAACAAGTCAAAAAACCTTTTGCCATCCACTTGTGCGACCCAATTAACTCCCAGTGATTTAAACTCTTTATATCCATACACGGAGCTCCGTGTTGGGTGAATCACAGGCCTATCACCCGAAAGACACGACAAATTTCCGAGGCTCCAATCTCAACAAACTTGTTTACAGTATGATGCATAGTTTTACTTCCCTCCCAATTCTAAAACTTGTATAATTTTTATTTACTAAATTCCCTCTCTTCCTTCTCTCCTTGACTCCCACAAGGTTCGCCTTTTATTCAGTTGTAGTATGTAAATGCTAAACTTAGAGGCTCATTCTTGTCCCCAGTTTTCCAGAGGCTTGTTCACTTACAAAAAAAAATCCGTACTTTCTCTTTAATCTGATTGTGTATGGAAGGGCGGAGCGAGACAAAGGATTTATAATTATATAGAGATGCATATTTTAATTATACGTGGAAAGATACAAATGAGTCCCTGGTATTGAAACTACAGTAGTATCTAAAATTTAGTAAAGTTCTAAAATATAATTATTTTTCTGGGAAAATCTAACGTTTGAGTGAGTAATGCTACACAGAGATATGGGGGCATATATAAATACAATTATTACATACATCATTGAAAATGCAAACCAGGAGGAGGGTCTCCAGTCAGGGAAGGTATGAGCATATGGTGCTTGAACAAATGACAAAATGTAGCACAATGACAAGGCTATTGTGTGGGAATATAAAAATGGGTAGAATTTCCAACGATACCGATCGGATGTTTGTTAATCTTGAGGCGACAAGTTCTGGTTGTATAGCTCGGATAACCCTTAGAATGTGAGAGATGAACTCGTAGAATATTCATAGTGTCGTGGGTCGGGTTTCCTCCAAAAAGGGGGGTTTTTTTTTGACGTTCTCCCATTGTAGAACTATACACAAGGTTGTTTATTTAGCAAGGTGCAGGTGTATTTGAGCTAATTCCATCCACCTCGACAACGGACAAAAGTTTCAATGGAATCGATTGGCTCTCTCAATAGAAATATTGGACGAGAAGCCGAAAAGTCATGAATTTTTAACAAGACTTCATCTATCAACAACTAATAATAATAAAAAAGAAAAAGGTAATGCGATGAACAAGACTCTCTCTCTCTCTCTCTCTCTCTCTCTCTCTCTCTCTCTCTCTCTCTCTTTCGTCCAGTAGCCCTATTGCCAAGCCCAATATTGTAGCTTTCAAAGTTATAAGAATAGATACGCCTTTTTATATTTAGACTTCCGAACGCCACTCTTCAAATTTCACATAAAAACTTTAGCTTACTCCTATGGTACTGTAAATGTGTGTGTGTGTGTGTGTGTGTGTGTGTGCATGCCCTCATATCTAGGAGTATCAAACCACATTATGTAGATACATACCCCTGTAAACTGACTTGCCCCACTGGTGCATCCATTAAACATCAACTAGTAATATGAGGAGCTGTAAGAGGCTACTGTTATTCCCGTATTGTCCACTACACACAATCCCCATTGATAAATGACAAGGGAATTGAGTGCACGTTCTGTGTTAGTGCAGGCTCTTTTCACTCAATGATACACGATGCTGTCCAAAAATCTAGAAGACACACTGTCTGAATTATTATTTTCTTCTCTATTATCCTCAATCATAGAGTTTTTTTCTCTCTGAAAACATTTCTTTCACAAAGAATTTGTATGCAAAATTTAGTACCACTTTTCATTTCCATACTTCCTCCTCCAATGTGTTTACACACCCTTCGTCCGATTCCACCAAACCATTGAGTCTCACGTCATGGGCCAAGTCTACACATATGTGTACATTTTACTTATATGTAGATACATAGACGTATAGAGAATGTATAGCTGTTGGGCAAACTGCATAATCATAATGTTATTGTTGTCTCATGCCCGGATGGACATACATAGGGTCATTGTAGTTTTGTGCATTCAAAAAAGCTAATTATAGAATATCTAATAATAATTGTTGGGACTATTTATAATTGTTTTCAATTATTATACAATTTACGATCATTCATGACTTGAGGTAGATATACGTGAGTAGATTCTTTGTGGTAGGAATAATTATTAGAATATGTACAACCTTGGGCAGGAGGAGGAGGAAATAAACCTTTAAAAGTCGGAGGGGTATGGAGATTAGAGCGGGAGGGGAATGAGAAGCTAACGTTAGACTTGAGAGGTAGAAGATTCCCTATAGGGCTCGACTCCTGTATCTATCTAAAGCTCCTAGGCTGAGAGAAAGCAAAAAGAATTCGGTTTTGTGGATGTTTCGGACGATAAACAGGGTCGTAGAATGTAGACGTGGAGAAAAGTGGAGGGTAATCTGTAGTGGGAAATTGGGGGAAGTCAAAGGAGTGAGAATTGAATGGGAATTTAAACAAGAGAATATATATCTGCTCACATTGTAAAATCCTGGAGCGAGAGAGAGAGAGAGAGAGAGAGAGAGAGACTCCCAGCACTACTACTACTACTACTACTACTCCTTGAAGGGGATACTTTTTTTTCTCTCGGTTTTTCTGTGGACTGTTGGTGTGGTGTCTGTGGAAATGAAATATTTAGATCCGTACAAATAATAGAATGTTCGACGAGTCGAGTGTAATATAATGAGGAGAGAACAGGGAGCGGAATGGGAGGAGGCTTTCTTTACTTTCTATTAGATAATATAATGTGATATCCTTTCTTTCTTTCCTCCAGTTCCCCCTTTCTTATCCCAAAAGATGCGCTCATTCTTCACTCCTTCATTTTGCCAGCTATTCTTGCACCCTGGCGCTTGTGGCTCCTATGAGAATAGTACTATATGACTCTTTCGTGCACATATACATACATACATACTTACAAGATACCTATCCAAGCCTCTCTGCCTCCTACTTACCTGTACTAAATTCAACTCTTTTATTAATTCTGCCACGAGGACTGCCGTGGATGTGTAAGAGTCACAAGATATCTCTGTATTTTTACCAACTGGGACTTACATATGTACGTGCATACAAACTGTACATACATACATAGTATAGGATCTAGGGGTTTAGAAATGCTGGAGCAAAGTGCACAGACACTCTTAGATGCATAGACATTGCTACATAATTTCTCTTTTCCTTTCAGAATTCCTACGCCATGTGCATAATCCACATATTGGGATATGACACTCGTGGAGACGCCTCTTCGTCCTATTTAGGAATGGCAAGGCTGTTGGGATATACTTATATTTGGGAGGTTGGGGAGTATGCATCTTTTTGTAACTTTGGAAATGTAGAGACATATGTAGATACAGGGTAAAAGAATTACCAGATTGGAGGGAAGGATAGAAATGGAGATAGTCGGGGAGCGTGTATATGTATATACGTATCTATAGGTATAATGTAATGTAATAAAAAGGAGAGCAATTCAGGAGTGAGATGCAGAAGCTCTGGTGCAGATTTGGCTGGCTTGCCTCGACTCCTCCACCTATGATATACGTATTATCATGTTGGATTCACGCCTTTTCTTTCTTCCTTTTCTTTCTCCTTCGCCGTCTATTCATATTTGACTCGCCTATTATATTTTTCCCCCAGAATAAATGGAATCAAATGAATGAGTAAAAGGGAGTCCCTCAAGTCTCAAATCCGCCAGCCAACAAATCCTCCTTGACTATTCTGCATAATATCCAATTTACCTACAATAATATGTTAGTTTTCCATTCTATACAAATTCTCCCCATGCTCATTCGCACTCTCACCCAGAACATCGAATCAAGGACCTCAGATTGCGTTCTTTGGCTTTTTGCTTGTCAAGGGGAAAAAAAACTTTCTCCTATTTCCCTTCCAAAACCATACCCACACACATACACACACATACACACACACACACACACACACACCTCTCCTAAAAATATATTCTAATGCATTTTTTCCCTACATGAAAACTTTGTGTCACCTCTTTCCCTTCATTTGAATTCCATTGAAGGGAGTAGGATGGAAGACGATCGCTGGAGTTTAACATTTCTCCTACATTTAATTTCCCCCTTTGAACGAGAAAAATTTGGTTGCTTTTCCCTTGTATTGCACTTCTTTATTCAATACCTTTGTACCTTCATTCAGCAGAACTGCACTTGCAACAACATCCAGTTTCATGCATTTCCTTGAAAGTCCTTCCTCAAAAGTCCAAGTTTTTGTGTCAGCTTCAAACCACACTGACGGAAAAAATAATCTCACGTCCCCTCCCCCGTGTTAAATAATATTCTTTAGGATGTATCCCAGAAATTAATAGTAATCATATTATTACTGGCTTTGTCGTAAACGACTTTCGGAGTAGTCGACTCTCAATGAGTATTAAAGAAAAATATTTAAATTTTGCTTGCGAGGTTTGGGATATAAACCGAATCCCCGTATGGTGATTCAAACAGGAAGAAATATGTTAGCTTAGCAACCTCCAGTCCGGAGCTTTTAGTTGAACTGCTGAATAGGACAAAATTTGAGAAAGGGAACAGAGCAATAATGGTGAATGGTGGGTGATAGAAAGAAGAATCCGGGCAATCGGCAAAGTATCCGAATCTAAAGTTGGCTCACTTCCGGTCCCTCAGTTCCTACATAAAAGGTCTCGTTTCCTCTATTATTCCGCATTTTTCCCAAAGCCATGCTTCCACTCTACTTATGCATATTATTTGCTCCCTTACAACCAGCATTTTTATTACTTGTGTAGACTCCCGAAAAAAAAACTTGTTGTATTTACATTAGCTTTCATACAGTCACTTGTATAAATATAGTGGAGCTCTCCGCACTCTCCTATAGGCCCGATCAGCCAGATGAATTAAAGGCGTTAATAGCCACGCAAGTATATACACATGCAGGACTGCAGTATCTATATGTACATATGTCTCGGGCCGGATTCACCTATTTTTACACTGACAATAAGTTCCTGCATTAGACAATTCCCGGTTTCATGGAGTGGTATGTACGTATTGGGATTATTATATGTCATGCCTAGGAAAATGTTTTGCATGGTAAAAGCTAGGAGCACTGGACATACAGATAGATACATACAGATGCTTTCTAGTTGAGAGTCAAGAATGATGGGGAAATGTAGGATTAGTATGTATGTACGTGGGGTATTGGAGCCATTACCATGAAGCAAGTTTGACTATTAGCAAGTGGAGGGAAACTAGAATCCATTAGCTATTTTTTATATGAGACTGTCTTCTATTGATTAGACATTGACTGTTGATGGTGAGTTTATCATGAGAATGGAATAGTGGAAGAAAAAGTCATCTATTTTACTCTCGCTACTCTTATTTATTTCATCTAACGTTGCTCTTCTCTCTCTCTCTCTCTCTCTCTCTCTCTCTCTCTCTCTCTCTCTCTCTCTCTCTCTCTCTCTCTTGCTTTCTCTTGTATTCCCCCCTTCAGCTTGTTTTACTTCCCGCTGTTGTTGAGCACGAAAGGTCTTGACCAGTTTCTCCCCAATAGATGTTCAATTTAACTTGTACATCCCCCCATGGATTTTTTTCCTCCAAGAATTTTACACTTGTGAAAATAAGGGATCAGCACCTCTCTTGACATGTCATGTATTGCACCTATCAGTCGACTTCACTATTTATTACACCTAAGAGTTTTCACCATAGAACGTAATTACATATACATTATATAATTAATTATATATGCTTGGTAAGCACATTTGTGACACGTACAGCAATAGTCTTTAAACCTTAATATCAATTACTCGCCCTGTTCCTTGTTGATCATTTTAGAAAATGCTTTTAAATAGACTTTGGGAATGATTTGTTTTTAAATGCATTTTCTATAATTTTACTGACAATGTATAATTTATTATAGTTATGCTATAATTATTGTGTTTTATGAAGATTATATTTATTCTGGTAATCCTGAAATCGTAGAAAATTGAGAGGAAATATTGTTTGTGAAGGGGCAAAGCTGGTGACATTTATTGGATCCTCAGTCTCTCCATAAACTTGTCGTTAGTCATGAGTGAGTTGAGCCATACGTTGATTTTCCGGTGTGGCATATAAAATGTCTCTATTTATTGAATCTATGGTTCCTTTTGAAATGATGTTGTTATTAATATATTGTTATGTAAATATTCATAAAGGCGCGCCTGGTGTGCATGGCGGAGCTCCAGGACTGTGGAGTGGAGATTGGTGCTGGAAGGGAGTAAATTTATTCTCGTCACATAAACAAATTTTGTAATGATGCTCATGATCCCGTTCTATGAGACCGGACAAGAGATCAGGAGGGTATCATCCGGGTCGCGGATACAAAAAAGCTTTGATGTTTTCAACTCAATTTAACCGCCAATGCCATCATTTGAAGCTCTATCTTCCAGGGCATGCAGTCAGTCCATTGTGTCTATTAAGCCTGGGCTGGTGTGTCTCAATTTTTTAACTGGAACATATGTACATACATGTGTACTTCCAAAAGAGGCACAAAAATGCTCATGTTTCAGTCTCTATAATGTGCTTATTTTAGGGGGTATCACCAAAAACGTATACTCCCTACATGCATATCCCAAGTCTGAGGGAGAGTGTCCCAAAGTGTATGCGCACAATGCTCATGGATTTTTTTAAACATGACCTTGCTTCACAGAATAGCACGGGGTCTATCTGTACAAGAGAATTATGATGATAGCTGCATGCAAACTATTTACGTTGACACATTTGATAATTTAGGGTCACATTTATATTATCCCTGTGTCTGGATTGTTCCGCACATGAGCTACATGTGATTTTTCACGGTTTCTAACATTCTTGTATACATTTGTAGTAATGATACGATGCGGGTTGTCTGTTCAAGGGAGAGAAAAAAAAACATGGAAATGAAACGGTACCTTGGGCTTTCAATGTGTAAAATGTTTTTTTCTCCAGGCCTGACTGAATGCCGTGCTGACAAGTAAATAGATTAAAATATCTAAACGCAATTGACGGGAACATAAAAAAAAAACCTCCCTGTCCTCTCAAGACTACACAGGACTCTGTGTAAGTTACTTTACCATATGAAACTAGTAGTAGTAAGTCAATGGGCCATGTCACCCTTTCTCATCGTGTGACTTGACATCGGTCGTCGTAAGTTTTTCTCCGGACACAAGTCAACAAACCTTGGAGGAATGGCAGTGGGATCGGGCTCCGAGCTCCTCCTTGATTTAAATACGATGACTATAAATATTGTTAATAGGTCAATCGGACATCCTCTAGTGCTTTTCTCCCTCAACAAAACATGGAAATAATGGGTTTTGTACCCTCCGATTTTTCATCGGAACTACTTCAACAGTTTTTACAACTTTGTTTATACTCTCCATTTCTCCGTCTCCTCTCCCTCTCCATATGCTTTTCCTCCGATAGGAGGAGGCTATCTCTGTACATAAGTGCAGAGTCTGCATATGTGGAGATGAGAGATGCAGAGTATCTCTAAATCAAAATTTATTAGCATCCTAAAAACATTTAAAATTATTTAATCCCTTATTCTTAACTTTTCTCAAAGGCTGAAACTTGTGACTCATTAACTTGCACTTGTGGCCTCTCTCCCTCCCTGACTCTCTCTCTCTCTCTCTCTCTCTCCCGTGTCTCTCCTCCATATCTACAATGACCAGTTTAGGTAAATTGTTAAGTGGTAGCAGAAGGTTCGAAAGGAGGAAGTAGGTGAGGAGATGATGAGACCATATAGGCAATTACTATTACATCCATACTCCTCTCGATTTGAATCGATTACAGACTCGGAGTAAGTGTGCTGATGGTAATCTTTGCAGATAAATATATCAGGTAGGTATGAATGGGGAATGAGGAGGGTGAATCTATTTGTGCTGGATTCACGTCGAGAGTGAATGGGTGTGAAGAACAATGGGAGAGCTTTTCAGGCAGAACAAGGAGTTAAAGTGGACTTGTTTTCGGTCAGAGTTGGAATAATACTCACAATGGAAATACTTTGTGTTCCCCTGCTTTTCGACTACTTATACTGCAACATATCAAAATAATAATTCCTATTATCCCAAATCGCCATCCAGTGAAAGGCTGAGCGTTTGTACAGACTCAAAGTGTGTACTTCAAGTAGACGTATCCTCTCTATCTATGTAATGTATCTACATAATACATACACATGCCATTGTTTTATCTTCGGAAATGGCAATCATTGACAAAAGTGTCGTTTCCAGCAATTTACTTTCACACACGCGGACGCACGACAACAGCTAAACAAACAAATTGGGCCCTGCCGTCTCCACGCACATCTCTTCTCTACGACAGTAGTCCACAGTTTAGAGCTCCATAGAATTCTATACCTTCTCTCTGGACATTCAAATACACGTCAAGAGGAATTCTCTCAACTCTCTTATACTCTCGGGAATTTAATATAATTATGCATATAAATATTTATGTAAACAGTCATTTTTAGGATAGTGTCTATACCCACAAAAGAAATTTATTTTTGAAGTTCCAGAGAATTGGAACCCATATCAGGGGAGTTTGAAGCTTCTATAATAATTATGTACATATGTGAATGTACAAGCTCTTTAACGTCCTTTGATTTTTCCTTTTTAAATAACGTGACTTTGGCAGTGAATGGAATTATTATACTATTAGGGATACACTGTCTGAAATTTATTCTCAATGTATAGATACTATAATACTGAACATAAGCTTACAAGTCTTATTAATTGAATCCTAAGTGATCTTGTACCGTTTTCATGCTTGAATACTGACAAGAATTATCAATGATATTCTTGAATACGAGAGGCGGTGTGGAAAGCTTCTCTATGCACCTGCCTCCCTCCATTTCTTAACTATGGGCTTGACACCCTTTGGTGTTGGTAGTATGACAAAAGCTGTATAGAAATAATACTGCTGCTGTGGTGAAGGAACTATTCCTGTCTTTCAGTTAACTTGATCTTAAGCGGATCAAAGGTAATTTGTACCTGAATAACACACTCGTAATGACTATCTGTATATATGCTTCTGAACACGTCCACACCCACAAGTGAGTCTAAATAAATAGCTGGAGAAGTTCAGAGGAATCATTCAATTAAAGCTGGCTGAACTGTACCTGAAGGATCCTATACCAGGGATAATTTTCTGGAAGGAACAATATAACACAGTCCCTGCGGATGCTATTTTAACTTTGAAATTTTACTGTAATCTAAAGCCTTCGGATATCTACTGTATTGACTTATGGTAGGCTAATTGTATTATTGCTATCGAAATTGAAATGAAATAAATACATACGTGACGTAAAACCATTTCTTGCTAATTATTTGAGTATTCATTATAAATAATTGGAGAGCTGTCCTGTTTTGGTAATAATTACTCGAGCGCTCAATGAAGTATTCTTTCGGTTTCAGGTTAAACGTGTAAATAATTAGGGAGTATAAAAGTTGCAATTAACTGTGCAAATAATTGCTGATAAAAATTGTGACGACGGACGTCACCCGTGCTTTTGTATGGAGTATACATATATAAAAAGTACATGTACAGTATAGTAGAGTCTAGGATCTATGTATATGTAGGTTACGTATGTACATATTTAATTGTGTAAATTTGGTTTCTAGGGGAAATGCTTAGAGACTCTGCCAGTTGCTGTAGTGTAGTTTTAAAATTAGGGGCTTGGCGTATATATATATATATATATATTTGTATGGTGCAGAAATAGATTTGACATCACAAAACCTATGTTGGTTTAACTTGGAGGGTGCAAGTAAGATTAGACAGGTAAAATGAGCCTGAAGGAGTTGTGTATTATGTGGAAATAGGAGGGAAGTAATAAGTAAGTGTTTAGGAAAAAATCCCCGCTTTACTTTCCTCAAGTTATTCGTTATTCTGTGTTGACTGAATGGATTTCCTATCTGTATTATTATAGATAGACCCTTTGAGTACAATCGTATATGCAAGTGGGGGCTCCCTCCGTATTGAATTGTGGTGTCAACAAATTCTCGCTCTCCTACATTCATTCTTTGCCTGTCGGCTCTTTCCACTGTTATTCTCAATTGACACTGGCACCCACAGAATGGCCAAAAAACCACCTCTTTTGTTCCAGCCAAAGTGGATCCAATTTTTCTTCCTCGGCTTTTGTCAACAGTCTTTAATTATTTTTATTTCTAATGCACAATCTGTCAGTCTCAAATTTCTCTGTGTACTCAAATCCCAATATATACGTCCTATACAGCTAAGCATTTGCCAAAACCTTGATCTTCAAGGATGTTAAATCTCAAATTATTGTATATACTGTACAGATTACAATGCATAAGGACTCTGTATATTATTTTTAACATGAAATTGCATAGGATTAAATATCCTCGTTATAGTCCTTCAGTCCCAGCATTGTGATCCCTGTCGTTAGAGCTTCCATAGAAAAACAGAATTAAATATACCTACAGCCATGTTGACTCATTCCATTTTTAGCCTCCGTTACTTTTTCTCTAATGTTCCTGGGAATTTTGTGCAATATACTCGGAATATAATGGGAGAACGGGGAAGAATTTTGTTTCAAAATGTGGGCGCCGTGTACTGTGGAACTGTGGATGTCGGAAAGCAATTTTACTATCCAAATTACTAGATTAGAGACTCATTGATAAAATCATTGAGGGCTAAAATTAGACTTGTTTGCTAATAGCACATGGGACAGCATAGACAACCTTCACAATGATTCTTTGGGTATTTTGAGAATAGACGGCGAATGATTACTTTCTTCCCAGAACAGATCCTCACTGAAGGCTTTTGACTGAACGGGCAGGGCAATCTGTACGGCACGATAGGGTCCTATTACACCCAGGATTTAATAAGCTCGGACGAGCATACTATCACGCAATGCATGTACATATGGGTGTATGTATTATTTACATATAATTAAATCTTGGGCTAGGTGATGATGTTCAGGATGTGCGTAAGGTATTAGAAGATTACAGAGCAAAATAATAACTGTCTATACAAAGAAGGAGCACTGTATATCTACTGTATAGCACATTTTTCTATTCCAGACTCTAGAAGAGAAGATCGGTTATGTAGTTTCTCATCTGGTACAGTATTTACGTATATCTGGTATACACCGGGCATGTGTCATAAAGAGTGTGAATATTGTAAATGTATATATGATAGCTATGCGTGCATGACTGCGGTACTAAATACTGACTTGGAGGATGTTTAGAAGTGTATTGGAGTTGACTCACTAGTCTTTCTCTCTCTCTCTCTCTCTCACACACACACACACACACACACGCACTCTCTCTCTCTCTCCCTCCTAAGAAGAGAAGAGACTCTGACAAAGTAAATTACGGGCATAAGCGAGTACCGTATACGCATTGTATGTGATTTGCAGGGGATCTATACATACATGGACCTAAATAGACGGAAAGAAAAGAAAAATCCAATCGTCGTCCAATTGTATGACATAGCATAGCTTTAGTTAGCGAGATGCGTCAGAGAATAGAGCTTTTCTCACTTGATCACAATGGTCCCATTGTCCTTCCTCCTTTCCATCTCATCCAGCCAGTCTTGGAGAAGCAAACCAAGTATCAAGTATCAAGCTTACCAACACCAACCATCTTTTGGCCCGTCGAGTTCCCCTCATATAATAAGACTTAGCAGTCAACTGATACTCCTTCAGACTTGACGAGCTTCTTTACACAATATCATATTCACATTATTCTCCTTTATTACTATGCATCCCAGTCGTGTCTGTCTCTATATACAGGGACGTATATATATAGACATACAGATAGACAGAGGCAGAGTCTCATCTCCACGCACCATTAACATTGCTGAAGACAAAGATGAACCAACATTATTTCATTATTTTTAATTGCAAGGTCACTATCGCAATTTCAAATTACAATGACGACTTTCCAACAAGAGCCTCCACACTATATTCTCAGGCGTCAGGATTATTCCCATTACTTGATACTTACTTTCGAATTGTATGCAAAAAAAAAATGTCTCGTAATTATTAATCCACTACTACATATGCACTACTACCACGGGATTTGCATATATTTAACAATCAGCCATATATTACGAATTATGAAAGAATCATTTTGAAAGTACCAAAATAATAAGGAATGTAATAATTTAAATTGTAAAAGGAATTTTTTGCAATGTGTCCTAATCATAGTAAAAGAATTAGAATTATTGGGTAATCCTGAATGTAATGTTCTTCTCCCGGCGTACTGTAGTCTCCAAGTATGTACGTACGGCTCTCAGAAGAGGAAGTAATTATGGTAGTGGGTAGAATTTCCCGTAATTGGTCCAGTGTGTCCGTAGTAAGTACAGGGAAATGGCTGGGAATGGAATGAAAACACAAAATCGTTAAAAATGTTCATTCGTGTAAAATATAGTGAGAAAATAATTCCGGGGAGACTAACTACATAAGTACCCAAGGGTCACCATTCTACAGGAAAACATTGGTTATGGTGTACAGAGACAAATGGTACATAATATTATATATTTGTATGTGAGGGAATTTTTGTCTCGTTGACTATTGTATGAGCTGGCAAAGGATTCTCACATTGAATACAGCCCTCGTCCATACACACATACATCTACACACACACAGGTTTATTTTGGCCTTTGTTATTTTTTCCTGTCATGAAAGATGCCAAATGTCGAATTTCAAAATACTAATGGGACATGTATGGTCTATTGAATTGAATTCTAAAGAGATATTATTGTGTATTCAGTAATTCAGCGAGTAAAAAATCGGATGGATGCCAAACAATTATTATTGTTACCTATGAGAGAATAAGGCGGAGTTTCTTGACGTGTGGTCGCTGACAAGAAATATTATGGGTCCTCCTTGTATAACATATGTACAAGTAGACACAGACACAGGGCTAGAGCTACCAGCCACAATCACACCAGCACCTTTCACGTTCCACAGTATATACCTTAATACACACACAGAGAGAGAGAGAGAGAGAGCCCTGGCACAAACCCGGTTTTTAAAACCACTGTATACGCACAGGAATTTAAGTAGCTGTATTTACTTGTCTTTTCGATACACACAACACACACACACACACACACACACACACACATACACACATACACACAACACACACTTTAGATACATGAAGGATAACCAGACCAACTGACGCCATCACATATCCCAAGGTACAAGAAGGGTTACTTTGGTTTTTCGTTCCTGCTCATTCATTAATATTTGAGCGTAACAAGAAAGGTCCGATCACGTGGCAACTCCCATTTGTTTATTCAGAATTTACCATGAAATCCGCACTGCTTTATTTTGATTAAATACCTTCTCCTCACGTTATAATTACTTATGTTCCTGCCTGTGTTTTATGGAACTTAAATGTAATTAATTACATGATAAGGGATTTTTCCTCAAGTCTAAAAACTGGTGGGAGTACAAATACTTTAAAACAAAGCACACTTACAAATAGTCAGACACAAAACATGACACACACACACACACACATACATAAATCCAAACAAATAGAGAAACAGAGCTGAAAAAAACAATTCAAGAGTATTGCATAACCAACAGATGCATTTGATTACGAGTGCATGAGACTCCCGAGATACGATCCTCAGCTATTATTGAAGAGTGGATAGTGAGCGAGAAATAGAAATTTGAAGGGTCTCATACATTTTTGCATATGCGAGATTCTCCATGACAAAATTTTATTTGTTCACCATGATGTAAATTCTGTTTGCGTAGATGTACATAGTAGTAGTAGTCGTAGGTCTGACTGAGTGAGTGCATGTTACTACTGTACACTGGGAGTACATATGTACGTATGTATGCACATATGGGGACTGAAGGGATATGTTCTTGAACTTATGTATCTCATGCCTGTGGACGTGTGCATGGATGTTTTGGAGTCTCTCCGTTTACGTGGCTATGGGCTGGGAGTGGATGCATATACGTAGTCAAAATTTCCGAGGAGATAAATTGAATGTAAGCAAACTTTGAAAAGTTTCTATTTATTTTGTAATACAATGATTTGTTGGATATATCCGAGGGAATCAAATAACTTTGAGTCTGGTAATCGTATAGTCAGAGACAGAGGAAAAGGGACTGTTCTCCTCTTTTTCTTCAAATCGTTTTTCATGTCTGACTGGATCTCTTTGGCAAGTTGGAAAATTTAATCCGGCCTTTGTTCTGTTCCTATAGAGATTCGCAATTGCAAACCCTCATTTGGCTATTGTGTGAGAAGAATGATGGGCGCCCCTCTTCTCATTTCTCTTTCTCTCGCTGATGTGCATAACTCTACGCTTCGGTGACACTACTAGAGCTCGGGAGAGATCTCCTTCATCCACTCCACTACTTTACTATACACTCCAAAGGCCCCATGCGTCCAGAGACATTTCCCAATAGTCCTAAACTTTCTGTAAGGTATCTTTTTCCTATCACTTGGTACTTACTTGGGGCTCATCTTTTACACCTCCAAAAGCTGTCATTGTCATTCAGTAAATACTCGCATTCAGTCTTTACTTGTCCGGCTGCCTCGGTTATATAGGTCCCTCCTTTTATCTCTCGTGACCAACAACAGAATCTCTTTGATCCCTGATTTCCGATGAGGATCAGCTTGTTCCACCATTGTCCGACCTCCTCTAATTGTTCTTCTATGGCTTGTTTTTTTCCTCCCGAGCAATTACACGGTCCTTCCTTTTCGAGAGAGAGAGAGAGAGAGAGAGAGAGAGGAGAGTGGAAGGAATAATTATTATTGATATAATTGCGTGAGATCAGAAATAAAACTGGATTATTATTGTGGATCACGGAAAGGAAATAATAAATGATATAAATTATAAAAAGTACACATAACTTTGAATGAGGTTGAAGTTCATTGACTCGATCCGTCAGTCTAAGGAATATAAATACAAAGGGTGCTCGAGCCAGTGCCACTACCTTCGTCATAATAGACTAATAAAAATACAATCCCGGTAGCTCTCATAGCAGTTACCAAGTTAATATGAGTGGTGTAATGTGAACGATTTGAGAGCATTAATTACTTGACGATAAATTAGCAGGTGAGAATGTGCTCTCCACTGACAATTGCAAGTCAGTCACGGAAAGTGACCCAACCCATTTTTAAAATTCACCTGATTTTCATGACAAGAAGAGAACAATAAAAATGTCACGGCTGAAGACTCCAGTGACCCCCCATGAAATCCACAAAGTAATGAATGATTGTAATGCAGGCATGGAGATTTCAGCTAAAGACTCACAGGTGTTTCACGTTAAAATATTTCTTTTCTATCCTCTCTCTCTCTCTCTCTCTCTGTCTCTATCTATCTCTGTACTTTTATATCTACTCTGTAGATACACAAGACTCCTAACCAACCAGTGTGTTCCGGGTGTGTGAGTGCAATGTATCTATATGTACATACGTATAACTTTTGACTAACATGCAGCAGGTCTGCATACATTGTTACCAGAGTTTTTGCTCCCTCACAGATACTTTGTATCTGCCTTAAAAAAAAGTATTATTGTGGCACACGTAGGAGTACGTGCATAATTATATTTATTATGAATAGTGATACTAAATAATGGAGTGTGCATATATGTACGGGTGTATGGATATCCCATCACACGGGGAATAGTCCTAGCTCCGTGTAAAAATGTAAGCGTACATATATGTATGTACATTAGCACTCATATTTGTAGATGGGTGCTTTACATCAAATAAATATAGGGACGCACATTTGTTTATGTCCGTGCATATGTTTTTTTGTACTTATATTTACGTACCATAATGAAATGTAGGCATAAAGATGAGCGGGGCACAATGCTCTGCACACTCTGCACAAAATGTGAGCATTTCTATTCTATGAATATTTAACCTAATCTTTAACTCCCTTCCTTTACACACTTGGAGATCGTAAGTACTTGGAGGAAATTTGACATGCATAATGCTCTTGTAAACTGAGAGTATGGAAAGTTTACAAAAACGTATAGAATACTTATCATGTTTAGTTCCGCGCTCCGCGTACGCATCATCATCGTATACACAACTCAATGACTATGATTCACCATACTACTACTACTACTACTACTACTACTACCACCACCACTACCACTACAATAATATAATAACTTTTTGTCAGACGTTAAGTGAAGCTTAACGCTTTTTAGAAGACAAACAATCCCAGCCTTAGTAGTTATGTGATGGGAGCCACAGACAGAGAGGATCAAAGCCAGGAAGGATACAAATGATCACCGAATTACAAAAACGTAAAGGGGAAGCCTAGTAGCAATCCCGTTTATTGTAGCTGTAATATATATACTAATTCCAGAATTAATAGAAAAGTAAATATATAATAATATTAATAATAAACTCCCTCATAATTACAAACTTACACTCAACCTTGAATCTTTCCATTTCTAATATTTTAAAAAGCATGGGGTAGCAGGGGACATTAAGAGACAGGAGGGAATCGTCTGAGACAGCAGATTTATAATTATGCACACATGTAAGTATTGTAAGCTGAGAACCTCCGTTCTTCTCCAGGATGGAAGAATTTTTCCTTTGAGGAATTACATGTAATAATTCCAAAGTGAAAATACTGAGAAGGAAGAATCATCCTTTAATTATTATTCCATCCCTGCTTACTATTTTCCACATCGATTTCCACATTTTACAGGTATAATAATAGGAAAACAATACAGACTCCTTGCACTGCCGAGCTTGTATACATGATGAGTGTGTGGCGCCTCTAATGAATACGCAAAATCCGGGAAAAATAGATGTGGGAAGGTCTGCGTGTGTGTGTGTGTGTGTGTGTGTGTGTGTGTCTGTGTGGAGTAGTAGTGGAGTCTGGGTCTTATGCAATAGCATGCAAAGTACACTGTGTAATAAGGTAGGCTCGTAGGCTTCTATGTACTAGTTATGGCTCGACCATCCGACGGCAAATTTCAATAGGCTCAAGCTTTAATAATTCCTTTATTCTCTTCAACTGGAGAGCATTTTCACGGGAGGTTAGTTTTTCTGAAAAAACCCATCTCACTATCATTTCATTCCATCTCTCTATCTGTACGCACTGAGTCGACTAACTCATTCAGTTCTATAGGAGCAGAAGCCGTAGGTATTACTACTCCCAGGTCTTGTCCGCTTTAACTGTAACATCTCCCTATCCTTTTTTAATTGTTTTCTGAGCTCCCCGACAATCTCATTTGTACAATATATTAATATTCCGCATTAATTCTACACCATACTTTCCCTTATAAATTCATACATATCCACACATTTATATTAGTCACCACAAATCAAACCTATGACTCAAATCTAGGATATATAGTGTTACGTATGTAATTACATGGGGACTCAAAACCAAAAGTACATATTCATATAATAATTATCTGATGACTACAAAAATCCTGGGACATATGTAGCTATAATTATGTATCTACCTCTGACGTATTATTTGCTAGGAATCAAGCGGGCAGGCACGTCCAGAGCTCCTACTATTTATTAAAGAGGCCCTTTAAAAAAAGGATGCATACAAAATCAAGTTTGATAGTGTATTTATGTGCATGTGCTCATATAGTTTGTGATTTAATTTTGTTTACGTACATATGCATGTGAAAAATGTGTATCTACAGCCTGTATCATATTTACGGCTGTATGTAATTATGTATGTATATGCTCTGCGTTTTTGTGTGGAATTTTGTGTGATGGGAGGTGATGTGTGTAACATAAGGTTTTGTGAAGCGTATCAATTAAAGTATCCCCCCCTTTAATTTTTGTTGGCGGATTGTAACTAACAACAAGCATTAACAATCCAACTCACATCTGTAACAGTTGTCGTCACTGTATCTCTTGAAACTCTTGAAAAAACAATGCATTGAATGAATTCGGTGAGTGTGAGATGCAAGGCTGTGTAACGGCTATGAAACAATTGCTGAAAATTATCACAAGTCATGTTATTCGACTCTCCGAGAAGTTGTATGCAGTGATTACATTCAATGTGCAAATAATTAGTGAAAATAGCACTAGTAGGGGAAGAGAGGTATGAAATGATTTAAAATTTTTATACTTTTTTATTCCGTCCAGAAATCAAAAATCCTCAGAATGTGTAACATTTCTCATTGTAATGCTCAAATATATGTATATGTAATGTTTGTGTGGTACTGACAAAACTTGGGGTGTTTGAATCAACATATTTTTTAACTTAACCCAAAATTATTTACATCACGTCACACTTTTCCTTGTCAAATTCAGAACAAATACATATATTAACCGCGGGCTGGGCTCTCATCATCTCTAGTCACATGTACAATATCAGTGATTTTAATACTTATCTTTAAAATTACCTTGGCTATATAATTTTTAGTCAACTCACACGATACTCATGTCGAACGCTTCATATCTCACCAACTACGCTGTTTAGTCATACAAACGTTTATCTATGTATGTATGTATGTAGATACATGTAATATATATATACGGTCAATATTTACAGGAGGATGTAGTCGAAACCAATAATAATAATTACTCTTACACCTACAAATAAAAACTTAAGAGCACAACAATCATTATTTGTTAGACACTATTTATGTACATGCTAATTTATCCTACCTTATATTTACTCGTTTGATACTTCCTTAATTAACACTATGATAACATCAGAAACACTATAGCGAGTGCTAAGTCCAACTTTTTTTTTTGTCAGAGCATTTTTTTTTATCATCATCACTTGAATAATAATATTACTCACGTAAATTTTTATAAACTTGATTTTTGTTTTCTTTGAAAGGAACTCTACTACTAATATGTATTGTATATGCTATGTATATAAGTCAATATTTTCCCTTCTTTAGAGACCTACAAGTCAAGTGAGATTTTAGGGTTTATTTTTGGAGATCTTTATTTTTATATCGCAATTTTTATAATAATTATATGGTCACCTACAATTCACCTTCATTTTAAATTGTATCCCCATATAAGAATCATTACTGATCGGACAATATACTCTCAGACATAAGATCAGTAGGGACTTCCAACATACACAAGATTTTGTTACAGAATTATTACAGTAGTTTCAAAAGTTAAAACAGTTTTGCCCCCTGGTTTTTCAAGACTTTGCCTTTCTACTACAGTCCTTGTAGAACCCTATTTTTTCTTTACATACAGTACATATGTAATTATTAGGTATGACCACAATTCTCTCCTAGACATTTGTCCTCCTCGAAAAATCTCATTCATTACCACACAGCTTGCTATACATACCACTGTGAGGGATACATACACTGTGCATGACCCTCACGTCACGTACTCAATTACATCAAAATTACCACTGCATATTATAGTGTGCAAGTACAGTGGAGTACTGTTTACTTTAATAGTATTACAATCTAAACTACGACACTACACTAGCCTTGTATCTTGAGTCTACTGGAAATTTTAAAAAATTGATGGAATTCCATGCGAACAAATACCTACCTCGTTGTTCCATTTCCATTAGGTTCTAACAAGTAGCTATGACTTATACCGAGTCTAATCATTACCATAAGTACATAGCTATGTATGTATATTCAAGGAGCTATAAGAAATGAGGAGCTAGTAACAGTTTAATCCTAGTAGTTACTCTGACGTTATATATGTTTGTATGTAGCTCAATCCTGAATTCAGTGTAAACACATTTTTTTTAATAGTAATAATGGAAGGGTGAAACCTGTTTTATATAATTAAGGGCTTGGAGGGAGAAAAAATTTGAGGAAACCTTACTTCAGTAATTAATTGACAAATAAAAAATATGAAGTTCTGGAAATTGCTACCATAAACTAAAACATAGGTTTTTGTAAAATTATAGATACTTGATGTAATTAAAGGGAGTTCAGCTGCAAAAAGCAGCACCTTTTTAAAAAGGATACATAATTGATAGAAATTTTGGCATTTCCTTTTCGAGATACTTTCAATAATAACGATCATAATTGTAGTCATATAAATAATTACTTGCATTTATGTAGCACACTCTGAGAGCTCCTGATTGGAATCTGCCTATGCTTGAAGAGCGTGAAATCATTGAGAAATGCCAGATGTAAAACCAAATAAAGAGCTCCAATCAGTTTAACAATGGCCAAAAAGTCTGTCAAAGTTTCACCGCTGATGTATAGTCTAGTGGTTATATGTGTGTGTGTGTGTGTATGTATGTGTGCTAAGCCAGAGAATTAAATAAGTCATGGTTGGTAGGGTATGTTTTAAAAATAATGTCGTAAAAAGGCATTTAGCATTTGTAATGGATGTAATTTAGCATAATTTATTCCACCAAGTTGGACCAGGTGATTGGTACATATTTTTTTTTGTAGTAAATAGCTGGGCTAGGTATGTATGATCCGTAGGGCTTGTGATGTTCTGTAGTATTGCAGAGAGAAATTAAATTATTTATAACCATCCACATATTATATTCCATTGAACAACGAAGGCTATAGGATTTGAAATAATTTAAAAGGAGGGGGATGGTACTCTTTTTCAGACTCTTGTCCAGACTCTTTTTCGGAACTCTTTCCCAGAACTCTTTTTCGGAACTCTTTTCCAGAACTCTCTCTCGGAACTTTAGTTGAGCCGTCTTACAAGAGTCAAATAAGAGATTTATGTTGTAACGACTCCGCATCCTGCATATCCAAAATTGTCTACTGTCTTAAAATCTGACGGGGCTTCATAGACTGTTCCACATAGTAGACCGGTAATTCACTGGAAAAAAAAATCTTTGCAATGAAGACCAATGAAGGGAAATTATGGATATTATCCTCCAGAAGAATTAAACTAAATTATTTATAGATATTACCACGGATCCTACTTAGAATTATTAATAATTATTACAGCTACACCATATAGTCTATTATTATATATTGTAACGCCAGGAGTTTTTATACATATGTTTTTTTGTTTCCCTACATATGCCTCTCTACTAAAATCACGGAATGTTTAGTATGAAGGTTGACTTTACAACTTGAATCTACTACTCTGAATTACAGCGAATAAAGTACACACTAGGGATTACCAGTAGTAGTAGTAGTAATAATAATAATAATAATAATAATAATTAATAATTACCCTCAAGCTTAATCTCCTCTCTAGAAGTGTCTGCTAGTAGTGTTGGGGGTATATATTATGTATGTAATTATGTATATGTGGTAGGAAAAGTAAGTGATGATTTTGAAATAAATTTGTTAAATTAAATTGTTACACTATTTAGAAAATAACGGGGAGGGCTCGGCGGAAGTCATTCGAAGCGTTACCGTTTGGGGCTGCAGCGGGATTTTGATGGTGGGCCATTTGGTAGGGATTCTGACCATTGGGGATAGGACCATGATGACCGTACTGAGCCATGTGAGCTAAACTAGGATGACCAGCGGGGGGATGGATTCCGGCTTGAACTTGATTTAGTTGAGAGTAGTAGGACGCTAGAGAGGAGAAATGAGGGGCAAAGTTACCCCCAGCTGAAGTGACTGTCATGGAGGGTGAACCACTATTATTTTCATCCGGTGTGCCACGAGAGAGTGAGGAATGTCCGGAATTTTTGCTCGATGTGCTAAGCACCAGAGGATCCGGGGTAGCCGTGGCGGACTCATCATGTGAACTACTCTTGGGTGAGTCGGACTCTGTCGACTTACTGCCTCCATGGAGTAATTCGTAACGCTCGTTTGCATTCGAAGTCGGTGTTGATCCTGTATAGACAGGGGAAGGGAAAAAATTAATCAGGAGGTTAGCCTTCTATTGAGTCTCATGCTTCATTAGTTTCTCAACGTCCACGCATCACCACACTCAACTAAATCCCATTATCGCTCCTTTTTTTCCCCTACTCTCAAAGACTGTCTCTGTACGTCCTCCACACAACCTTTTTTACAATCCTTGACTGAATTTCCCTTCTTCAAAACCTCAAGACACTAATTTGTCATAACTACGTCTCTCTCTCTCTCTCTCTCTCTCTCTCTCTCTCTGATACTATACTCCTAAAATAGCCCAGGTAACTAAAAAATCTTTCAAATATCCTGACCCCATTTGAATATCTACCCGTAGCAGGCGTACAAGGTGAAAGGCTAGAATAAAAAAATAACAATTTGTCCTAATCAATTATTGAAGGGAGACAAATAAGGTCGAAATAGTTTTTGGATTCCAAAACATGCTAAATTAATAGTTGGGAATTGGTTTGGCCCCAAAGCCTAGAATGCAAATTTGATGGTTATCAATGTAGGATACCGTAAATTTGACACGCGTGTAAGACTGAAGTCAAACAAATAGTGAGGGTAAATTTTATATCCTGTGAGGAGAGGAAAGTTCAGTACAAAACTCAGTAGGGTTAAGTTTTGAGGAATATGGGACGTATAGACACTGGGCTGTGTATAGGAACTAACACTATACAAGGGATATAGGGAAAGGACAAGAAAACACATTTGAGTGGCTGCCAATGAGGAAAGCTAATATTTGGGGAGAAGACTGCCTGAACAGGCACTGGGTCCGTAATAGAGCGATAAAATAATCATGATAGCGATGTTTGAACTTCTCATATATAATTATGTATGTGCTCATAATGTGTGGAGTTGTTTGCAAAGTCCTAAACAAGTGGTAGCAGTTGAGGGTAAAGAGCTTTTATGTACTTACCAGGTGCAAAGTGCTTATTAGGACTGCCCGTATCGAAATATCTTGAGTTGCCCGAGTCCAGATAAGATTTCCCAGCAGCGGCTTCCTGCATGTATTTGGCTGCTGCGGCTGCAACGGCCTCCGCAGAAGGGTACATGGAACTGATTGCCGCTGCTGAGTACCGATACTTATCATCTATCCCCGAGTAGGCTTTCATCGCATCTTGCATTGAAGAGACCACTTGATGAGCTGTTGGGGAAGTGACTGCAGCCGCGGCTGCGGCCGCAGCCAAACTGCCCGCCGACATTGAATTATGCATTGCAGAGCCGAACCCTGCCGATCCATATGCGCTATTGTAATAACTTGACATTTGAGCCGCTCCTGGTAAACCCGCTGTAAGTATACACACACAAAAAAAAAAAAGGGAATGAATATAAAATTAACAAGTGGTTTTTTTTTCAAACATTTATTTTCTTTATTTTTTGTCACTCTGCCTATATTCTTTATGAGAGATTTTAATTATTATTGTAAAATCTCGCTAACTTGATTTCCTTGGATTTTTATCACTAACACACTACGGAGCGTGTAAAATATGACGACTATTACAGTATTTGCACCTCCTCACTTGACACCAGGATAATAACAATTACTTTTTTGTGCGATCATTTTCTTACTTTTACAGCAAATTCTCTTCGCATACTCATCTCGTCGAGTCATAAAAATCTCCTAGAATTTTTCATTATTTCCACGTTTTTCTCAAACCTGATCACACACAGACATTATCTCAGGTGTCTCTCTCTCTCTCTCTGTCTCTCTGTCTCTCCCTCAGACACCATCCAAAAAATGTTTGTTATACGTACATATGTACATGTTGTGAGTCACTTGTGTAGGGGCCACAACAGTTTTAAATACATCTTCTGTTGGGATCCCTCTATGTATAGATATGTAGATATACATACATCTACATGTGCCATTACAAAGCAGCATGAGAGAGCACCCAGGTAGAACTATTTTTTGGTACATGGAGAGATACGCTCTAAACTGTAAAAAGTAACACAAAAGATCTTTCCAAGTTCTTGCCTTTTTTCCCTATTCATAGAAATTCAATAGGAAATGCTTAAATTGACTCTTCTACGCACACAAGCATTGTAATTATGATAATACGTAATGATAATAATTACAAGTGGGTGGGGCTCCCTTGTATAAGTAATGTCGTGGCTATTCTTAACAAATTACACACCACCACATTTTGTAACCAGCATCCAATAAATCCCAGGCTTGGGTCCATCATCTACATACTTATTTTACCTGTACTCTTTTACCATCAACTTTTACCATCACATCGGTTCATTTCGTTGGTGTTACTGCTCAAATTAATTTCAATTCCGTGTCAACCACCGAATCAGAAACTACAGATAGAGCCCAACGTATCCACTCCCATATAGTTGTATAAGAATACATATGTAGTTATGTTCTATTACATACAAGTATCTACACCTATACGTTTTCTACTGGGAATGGGAAGGCAAAAGGCACCATGTACATATCCTCTCCCAAAATAGGACAATAGTAATGGTCACAGATGTTCCTATGATTTCCTATCCATCTTGTTTGTTGGAACTGCTCTAATAAACATTACTTCAAGTTCTCGGTAGCTTCAACATTTTTCGTCCGGCTTTCACACGTTGCTAATCAAGGTGTCCCTCTTGATTACCATAAGTACGGACTATGCCACGTTCATATATCTACCATAGTCGATTTACTATTTTGTAAAATATGCTTTGGCGTAGAGTTTGAGCGTATAGGAAATTGTACTTTGCTTTTATATAGATAAATGAAGTTGAGAGAGTATAGGTATATACAGAATACTTGAGTCATAATTTCAAAGGTGTGTGTTTGTTCTGATTGAAATTCGTGGCCGTACATGTCCCTCCCAAGTGCTAGTCACATACGTAGACTACATTGGAGAGGTATATAGACGGTGATTATACATTAAACAAGAATTAAATATAATCCTCAACTTTTCCGAATCAAAAGGTGTTTTTAAGTAGGTGCGATATAAGTCCTGCATAGAAAGCGTAGTGGTGTGTTTGTACACAGTCCTTTCCAGTGTGATTTGTCTGTCTCATCTATCTGGATTCTGAAAACGGAGTTGAAGAACGTATACAAGTTGCAAAGCATCTATCCATCCAACCAATAATAATGGCCTAATTTTTGTCCCTTTTTAAGCTTGAATAGAACTAGAATGACAGAGCAAATAACACTTGTTTAGCTCTCTATTCATCAGGAAAGAATGGGAAAATGGGAAAGGAAAGGGCTTTCTAAGTCCATAGTTTATACTGTCAGTTAGATGTTCAGGCTATTCTCATAAACCATCAACTATCTCTCAGAGTCCGTGTGTCTGCTATCTCCAATATATGACTGAAGACTGACTGCAGTCATATACATCCACACTGTGCATAGAACACACTGTCAAGCCATCACCTCAGGAATAAATAAAAAAACTCTTGACCAACCAAGGTAATACCCAAATAGTGGGCTCTATAGTGTTGGTTTTATTTAATCAAACCACATTATTGTCTATTAGTTTCCAAACCTCAACAGCTCTCTCAAAACGGCTGAATTACATTCGTAATTAAGATTAACAAGGTGAAAAGCTATAAAAATCCTAACTGTGCATGAAATATAAATGTGAATTCATGAGTTCCATTCCCCAAACAACATGAGCATCATGAATCATTTCCCTGAGAGAGTCCATGCAAAGAGGACTTTTTCAATTTTCATCATATACCTATACAAAAGCTCTACTAGCTTTGATCAGCATTTGACTAACTTTAGCACCAAGCTCGGAGCCTCTCTACATACATATGTACATAGATACATATCTACCTCATCATGACCATATGTATCTACCTGAGGAGTTACGAAGTATCCTACGGGAAAGAGGTAGAAAAATTGGAGATTATAACAAGACTTGCGCCACTTTCCACCTACATAGAACTGTTCTTATAATGTAATTTTGATTATTTATAGGATGGCAGTCTTATCCAACAGAGCTCTTTCGCATAAATCTTACTCACGATTAAATTATAGTGAGGAGTGCAATTGTAATGACCGTTACATTCATCGCGCTTTTGAGATTGGCTTGAGCCACCATAGTGGGCTGAGCGGAGACTGGTAGAAAAGTACCACTCGCGAGGATCTACACCTCGTCTTTACAGATAACTCTACCTATAGATATCCAATTTCCAAGGAACATGTATACAGTAGTAGTAGTAGTAGTAGTAGATGTACTAGACCACAGTCGCCCATCCTGCTTCTCCATGTCTCTCTAATTGTAATCTGATCCTGTCGTAATAAAGCCAATAGATATCTATTTTTGAATCAGCAGCAGAGCGTCGTGAGTTGAACAGGTTACTGAACTAGTGTCCAATATGTAAGTTACACACAGTGAGTGGAGCATAATATGTAATTATGAGCACACAATCCCATGTCCCAGACGCTATTTAATTTGAAATGGGACCTTCAGTATGTACTACTAGTTTTTGTGAGTAGGGATATATGTAATATCTATGCTGTTATCATTGTAGAGCATGTACAATCTCAAGTAACATTTTAAATCAACTGCAAAAATTTTGACAATAAGGAAGAAAAGTGGAGGAATTCCTAAAACCTAATTGAGTATATATAAATTTGAGAGGGATAGTCCGAACACATGGGTATACATACATACATAATGAGTATTTTTTTTCCCCTCCTTCCTTTAACATTTTAACCCTGTCCCACTCATTTCGAACCATTCCGTCAGTCATTCCGTAAGTGGACTTTTCATTTCTCTTTTATTTTGTCCCTCCCAAGTAAACGAGCTTCCATTTAATAAATCTGTAAATATGCATGAAAATTATGGTCTGCCCATATACTTTGAGAGAGTATCACGCATGAAGGGATATTATCCTATGACGGAGTGTCTCTCTCTCTCTCTCTCTCTCTCTCTCTCTCTCTCTCTCTCCTGTATTTTGCTTTTGAACTTTGAATGTAATACCGCCTATAGAAAAAAAAAATTTTCTTTTAACTCTCTGTGGCGTTCTGTAGCCCAGGTGTACAGGGAGGACAGGGGCCCATGGACCAGGACTCTTGTATGAATGCTAAACTACCTAAAGCTCTAAATGTAACGTTGCGTATATTTACCTTATATGTTCAGACGTGCTCAAGTTCACTTACAAATTACTAACAGTGAGGAAGGAACAAAGCGCCAGAGCCTCTTGACAAACACACGTTCAATGTGTGTAGTTGGAAGTATGCACACTGTTCAACATGAGTCCGGTGCTTAAATGCTAAAGACTTTGGCTTGTTCCTGTATGGGGGTTTACACTCATGCTCACTCTGGGTCTGCCTCTTGTTCACGCAGATGAGGATGATGATGGTCCAGTGAGCTGGACCAAGAGAGAGGACTGTAAGGCAGAGTATAAGACGAGAAGAGACGAAATAGACCAGGTGTAATGCCTAAGGCCATCCTCAGGTCTGTATCATTCATTCCGAAATGCCTACCTTTTATGAGCACAGAGCTCTCTGGTCTTGACGGCACTCTACTTAGCCTCTCTCTCTCTCTCTCTCTCTCTCTCTCTCTCTCTCTCTCTTTCTCTGTATACAGACTTAAATGGTGTGTACGGGGAGCAGTGGATAGCTTCCCACACGAAAAACTCCTTACTATCTCAGTTGGTCATGTCATGTCAGGTAGGACAGGACAAGTGTGAGACTTTTCAATTCAATTCAATTTCTCAGCTGCTCTAAACACACTTAAAGCCAACCAACTTCCACAAGCCCTGACTGTGTATCAGTGACCAGGTATGTACGGAACCAACAGTGGTAATCTTCTCATTCTTCATACACACACACACACACAGACTCTCCAATACTTATAGATACTTAATGCTCTATTATGTACCTACATGTATTTAATATCACAGGACTATGTATGTAGCTTGGAAGAAATCGAAGCCGCCGCTTGTCTTTTTGTTACCTTTAATGCCGATGCACTGCCATAAAATACTACGTATCTATCGGATGGACGTAGGCAGCGTGCCACAGTAAACGATTATAATTATGAACGCTCTCCGTAAAGTATTCTTTATAGCCATCAAGTTTCAGACCTGTCTTATTATTTTTCCTTGTCAGCCCCAATGGGACTGGGAATTCTTCATAAGAACAATTCAAAAGGAATCGATTGCTCCTAATGAATCTTTTCAACAAAAACGATACTGTCAACAAGTTCGGACCTCGGGACTCTGTTTCACTCTTTTGAAGAAATATTACTCCTTACACTCTACATTGTACCTCCCTGGTATAGATACTAGGAGCCTGAACAGGAGCGGAAGAGGTATATCTAGAGGGACTGCGAGGCAGAGGTACAACAGTGTTTCTTCAATGTCAGGCACTCTCCATGGCCTGAGTCTCCTGCACACTTATTTGTCAGGATTTTGAGTACATAGTTAATAGCATGGGTTCCCCGTTACTTTTACCTTGCTCCTTTGAAATTTTATGAGAATTGTCATAAAATTAGGAAGAAGAGAGACATTCCATTTTATTATTATTACCTGCCTTCTAAGTAAGATCCCCAATTTGTTTTTCTCCTGGTCAGTATTATATATTGGTACTTAGACTTGAAAGGATTTGGATTTCATATTTCAAGGAATCATCCCGATAAATAAACTGGAGGCTAATAGTATAGTGAACTACGGCAATGACAGCTATAAAATTTGTAATACTTGTAACTACATAGGTAGTATTTAAAACCTGACGTTCAAATTGACTGATTGACTTGCAGGTGAATATTTTCTGCCTTTTCCTCTCTCTCTCTCTCTCTCCCTCTCACTCACTCACTCACTCTTTGGGTCTCTCAGAGCCTGTCTCTGTCTGTATAGTAAAACAACTTTTTGATGCATTGGAGTTGGTGCGTACGTAACTCGTTAAGGTTTTTTTTTTCTAAATTACTACTGTGTATATGTACATCCAATGCTGGCTATGTTTTCGTGTCAGTTTCAATCGAGTTGATCCTTTATGTTGTATCTGCTATTCGCCCGCACGCACTAGGATTTATTGTGATTCTAATCTGTCATACAGATTTTATTATTGTATTTTCATCATGATATTATACAGATAGTGTTTTGCTGATCATCGTGACGTCTATTGCCATTGTTGATTCTATTGTTGCTTCGCACATTCAAAGCTACAATAACAAGGGAACTAAAGTTTGTATTTAGGGCCTAGAGTCTTGATTGAAATTACATAATGGGCTAGGAGCCCATATCGGATCTATATACATAGATATATGTATATAGGTATGGACATCTATCTATAGGGAAGTGTCTGCATTCGCCCGTAGCCAAATGGCTCATGGGTTCAGAGATTTAAGTACGTGAACTCACTATTTCTATTGTTATTTCATTTGGGCCTGTGTCTTTTGAATGATGTCGCAAAAGACTTAAATAAAATACAATGCTTGCTTATTACATCTATTTCCACTTATCGTCCCTCTACCAACTTTGCAGTATGAGCAGTCAGTCTGCACTAGAAGTCCCGGCCCCGTCCACAGTGCTGTATGTACATAAGTGTAGGAAGTAGCTCAAGTTGACTGCTACCACGCTGCATATATTATATGGCCTGGTCTCGGACATGATGAACACGGATGCATACCTATACAGTCACCCCATCTTGTTAAACTAGGCTCTCCCCAGCTATCTTTTATGGGTGATGGAACGAGAGAGATACATAACAGTAATATCAAGTACACAGTGAGAAAATCTGTCGTTGGGTATTACACTTGAGAATTTCATATCTGCCTATCTTATATCTGTCCTCCATCTCCATCTCCACTCTCTCTCTCTCTCTCTCCCTCTCTCCCTCTCTCTCTCTCTATCTCTCTCTCCTCTCCAGCTACACATGACGTGAGATAATGGGGAGCAAACAGGAGCCATTCTTTGACCACTTTCATACTATGACGTGCTATGATTTATAGTGTTGTTTTCAAAAGAGAATTAAACCATATTATCGTTTACTCCTCAATCCTCCTTTTCCTAGCCTCACTAAACACTCCTCCATACATACATAGTAGATATATAAGTACGAACATGTACAATGTTCATTTAAGAATACCATCTCACGGCTTCAAAGTCATTTCCCTCAATCAACTTGTTCAGTTTCAGAGAAACCTTAAATCTTTCACTTTAACCTCATCTTACGTATATCTATATGTACATATGTATGTAGATAGTACATCTACGAGACAAAAACTTCTCTCCATGACCAAAACAAAAACATTGTCTTCCCTATTGTTTTCCACCCTCCCAGCAAACTTCTCCCCATGTTCCACAACTTCACACACAAATTATCAATTACGGTAGTAGTAATTAACTGTCTTGTTTAGAAAGTCCTCATGGGACTAAAAGAGGTAACAAAAAAAAAGCTATTTCCAAGTTTACCAACCAGAAAATCTCTCTGACATGATTTAATTTTTGTATGAGTGAGTTAGGAACAACTCAAGCAGGAGAGGAGGCCGGCGGTTCAAAAGACTACACACTGAGAAATTCGTGTGACCATAAAAATGATAATCAGAAAGTTCGGATTAAACTTGAATTTCAAGAGAGACATGTGTTGAATCCTTACTGAGGGCTAAGCTGGGCCATTTACAACACAAGTGCAGAGCTTCTAGTTATTACACACACATACTGTTTGGCAGACGAGAAAGAAATGTTGAGTAAATCAAAAGAGGAAGGGAATTGAGCATATAAAACGATAGGTGTAGTTTGCAGAGAGTATAATGTAATTACATGGGGGGAAAAAATCAAGTCATAAAGTTTTTAGGCCTTTTGTAATAGTAACCCAAAGAGCATAATATTTTGTGAAACATGTGTAAAGTAAATAACTTGATTTGCTCTAGCAACGCCTAAAAGCCATTACTTTTTATTGTGGCCCGGACCAGTGTGTGTATGTGTGTGTGTGTGTGTGTGTGTGTGTGTGTGTGTGTGTGTTGGAGTTATTCATAAAATATACATAGGGCTTGAAATGAATTCATTAAAATTAATAACATAATAGAAAATCCAGTAAGAGTAGCACTAAAGCACTTGATTTCACGCCTGCAACTCTCCAGTCTCAACCCGAGAGACTCTACCAGCGGAGAACCTGCTAATAAACAGATAATCAAGGAGAGAAGACAAGATAATAACAGGAGAAAACACGTTGCAGGTACAAACAAGGGAGGTGAGCGGACTTGAACCCTTCATTTCAAGTCTCATCAACAGTCGAGTGAATCTGTGCAGTCCATTACTGTTATGAAGGCTATTACCTTACCTACCTCCCGTAAAAGATGCCATTTCAATTCTCCACCGTCGTAGTTAAGAGTTACGAGGAAGAGAGGAGAAATAGCATAACCATGCAACCACTCCTTTGCCTTCCCTTCCCTTCATGGAGCCCTAACTGAAGACATTAAAAGCTTTTTTTTTCCCTCCAGGGTGACATAAAAAATGGTACAAGTTTTCGGAAGTGGCCAAGTCTGAGGAGCGGATATATCATTTTCAATGCCGTCCTCATCGTCGTTCCGCTCTCTCCACTGTTTCCAACTACCCCTTTCATGGTTATAGCTTCAACGCGCAGCACTCACCATTTACTGGGTTTTAACCTCATGTGTGTATGTACAGATATCTGTGGACTTCTCTCTCTCTCTCTCTCTCTCACTCACCCTTAGCTACACTATACACTGAGCTACACACACACACACACCACCACCACCATGGAATAACATCACGAAAACTTCAATGACAGGAATATTGGTAAATAAATAAAAAATACAAACTTTCTTGAACCCCTTTCATACACCAGAGAAACTATTATTTCAAAAACTTGTTAGAATAATACACCACGGAGGAGCAGACACAACAGGGAAAGAATGCCAAGAAAATATTTAAAAGGCAAATTGGAATTTTAATTACATTCTAGATAAACAACTCACACAGTCAGAATAACAAAAATGGAACAGATAATTGCAACTTAATCACGTTCCATTTTGTGCCTGTTGTGGTTGTGTGTGCCTATGTTTGTGTGTGTGTGTGAGTCTGTGTGGAGGGATTTACCAAATAGATTTATTTTGCAGGGACTGACAAGGAGGGACTCATGACATGTACATATTATTATGGCACACAAGAAGCCCCGCGTATTAAGTTACACAGTTAGTCACATATAGTGCCTCTCAAAGGACTCTAATGTTATCACGCAGATAAATTTCCCTTTCAGTCCCATTTACGTTTCCTTTCACACTTGAACCAAATCGAGTGCAATTGATTTAAGTTTCTGTCCTATAATGTCCATTCTTTCCCCGAAAGAACCTATGCAGTAGAAGAGTATACAGTTTTTTGAGAATATATTCTGTTCTGTAGGAATGTATTAGATACTACTTGCAGAGGGTGAACCTCAAGTATGTACTAAGGTAACTACAGGGGTTTGATGCAGGGGGTTTCTAAAGGAGAGAAAAAAACTGAAGCAAGCAGGTCAAGATGAAAAAGAAACTTTGGAAATTTATATAACGCAAAACTTTTTTTTTTCATTGTAAATTGAAATGGATTTCTTCCCTTTACTCCCATCTTCTTCTCCCCTTTTAAAAGTTCTAAGATAATCTTTTAGAATAACAAAACTATCCATTATCGTCTATCGTTACACAAATAAAACATTAGACATGGTCGATGTTCACTTCCTTTCACTTCCCTCTCAAGTGCTGCCGTATATAGACGAAATAAGGTAAGACAGTGAGGTTCAGATGATCATAAAAAAAATCTTCTAGTAGTAACTGTAGTCCACTGTGTACATTTTATCCCTGGCTAATATCCCTTCCTAGAAAATACTTTCCAACTCCTCTCCTATGTATGTATGTATGTACATGCATGCATATAGACCGTTACTAGCCAATCTGAAATATCGGACTGGCTCAAAGCTACTATTGTAAATTGTAACTACACTCATGCAGAGATAGGGCACAAGAGAGAGATAAGGATACCAGGAAAACTTGAAGAATATCTGATTCTCA